>JAAGKR010002977.1:0-82172 GCA_011419295.1 Clarias macrocephalus
GTGCTCCTGCCTCCGCACGGGTTCGAGGACGCCGTGCTCCTGCCTCCGCACGGGTTCGAGGACGCCGTGCTCCTGCCTCCGCACGGGTTCGAGGACGCCGTGCTCCTGCCTCCGCACGGGTTCGAGGACGCTGTGCCCGCTCCGCCATCCAACCTCAGCATCAGCCTTGGATTAATCTCCTTAGCATTCCAAGGGAAAAGGTCTTGCAGCCTCACTGTGGGAAGGACGGTTCTGGGACCTTGGGGAGGGTGTCCGGGTCCTCCTTTGGCGCCCCGGTGGTGCGCCTTTTGGGGGGGGGTAATGTCAGGGATCACCCCTAGAGGGCGCCAAATCGCCCACAGACTCCATTTTGTGTTTTGTGTTCATTTGTAGTTTTGTAAGACTCCATGTCCCAGAATGCACCTCAGTCAGGTGATGTGGCGCTCACCTGAACTGAGGTTGCTAATTAGTCTTGGTTATAAATGTTCCTGAGTTCTGTGTAGTCCTTGTCTTGCATCTGTTCGTTTTGGGTTACTGTTCGTGTTGGGTTTCTGTTTGTTCTGGGTTACGGTTTGTTGTTCTTCTGGTCTAGTTCTCTGTGATTTCCTAGTTCCCTGTGATTTCCGTGTTCTCCCTTGCTCCCCGTGTTCTCCCTTGCTCCCCGTGTTCTCCTAGTCGGTCTGTCTCTCTGTCAGTTTGTAATGTCTAGTTCAATGTAGCTCCATGTTTAAGTTCATGTTCTGTTCCGATTGTTCCCTGTTTTGTCTTTAATAAACCTTTTTGTTCACCTTCACCTCTGCTATCAATGCCACTCCTTCGTCCCACAAGCAGTACCCGTTACATTATGCATGTTCCATTTTAGATTGTATGATTCGCCCGGTTAGTGTAAACCTAAAAAATCACTGTTAATTACATATTCATATTGTGTTATTATTATCGTATTATGAAAAGTACAAGGTCATGGAGGTCGAGTCTTTTACTCCTTTCTAGTCAAGTGCGGAAGGAGAGGTTTGGCCGATTCTCCACTAGAGTTCAAATACATAGGTTGGTCCTTGTTAGAAGTCCAGTGATTTAATTTAATCACCAGTTAGTGTAAGGAAGACTAACACATGAATTTGCACTCTAGATAAAACAATTATTGTGGAACTTATAAGTACCAGAGGGGGGAGATGTAGAAGAAATTTTTATCTGATTATGTGACATAGCCTACTTTTAAGAAATAAAAGATACCCCAGCTTGAAATAATGAGAGGCTTGCGTGAGAAGCCGAGCATATAGGCCTCTTGGAATGTGCCTGTGTAAGAAATCCGATCGATACATTGAGGCACCTAGAACTGGAAAATTGAATGAAACCCAGATGTTGAAAGTAAAGTCAACGCGGGAAAACTGGCCGCCTTTGTTTAGGACCAGTATTTAAGCAAGAAGCCGTCGTGGTGCGTTCTGCAGACCTCCTGACTTCATTGATCAACCAATAAAGTTGTAACCTTCTGAAATCAAAGCCTGAGTCGTCAATTAATTTCCACGACAAAAGCTGCTCTGCGACAATGTCAATTGTTAAAAGCGCTATATAAATAAAATTGACTTGACTTGACTTGAATAAATCGAGTAGTTTATTTTTATGTGTCTGACAGCGATTGGAAGGAAAGACCTTCTGAATTTCTTCTTTTGGGGGTAGTGGTGCCTGTAGCAGGTATTGAGCAGCAGGGGTGCTAGTAGGTGTTAGGTCCAGGGAATTTACGCGAATTTGCGCAGGGTTAGTAAATCTAGTGTTAAAGTCATTTAATCATTAAACTCGTTTTAGTCGTTTAAAGTCATTATAATGCATGATTTAACAGTAATATTTAGATAATAAAGTCAACAGTAGTCGTGAGATTTCCAAAATAAAGTTAACAATATTTACTTTTTAATATTATTATACTCATGCAATTTACTCAGGCATTTTTATTAATACATTCATTTATACACAAAAATGCCTACTATTTTTACTCACATTTTAACAAATTTTTACTCATAGTGTTGAGTATATATACTAATATATATTGCATTAACAAAACTTCTCTCCTATTGCCGACTCATTTTGGAAATGAGGCACTTAATAATGCAAATGGAATTTGTCACTTATGTTTGCCCATAAGCAAATGCATGGGTTTTGTTAGGCCCCAAAATTCATGCTCAGCCCCCCTAAAAAAATTTCAGTTAGCTCCATGAACTCAAAAAATTATTATTGTCCCTTTACATTTGTTATGAAACGGCGGCTGCTTCTTCATGTCTTTCTGTGCATTTTTCAATCGGCTAAGCAGACAGCGACAGCGCAGTGTGAGAAACGGAGATCAAGGTGTGTGTTTATGGATAGATTGATAGATTTACACCTGTTCAGTTCTTTACTAAAATACAGTTTATAAAATATCATGAGGGAGTAATCGGTTTCCCAGCATTCACCTGTCCTCATGCAACTGTTTCCTCCAGAGATGGGGTTAAACGCTGTTTGCCAACATTAATGTAGTGTGTATTTTTGAGAACACTGTTACAACAACGACAACGATATTATATATAGATATTTATTTCATTTATTTCAGTCTGTCACATAAAACAGACTTGGGATTTACTGTAACAGTTTTGGAACAGCAAATATAAAATGTCTATTCACCGTTGTCCTTCAATGTCTTGAAAAGCACCTGGTGAAGTTGGAATGTTTTGGTATTAACTGCATTTACAAAAAAGAAAACCTGGATCACCAGCGAGAACGACTGTGAAATAGTTAGGACAACTACAGTAGCACTATTTGCACTTGTAGTTATCAAAGTCTTTGTATTAAAACCATTTATACTTAGTGTGAATAGAATCTAATGGTATTTCTATTAGCCGTTAATATGTGCTAAACATGAGGATAAAAGCTAATAGAAATGCAAATAGGCCTAGAGAAACTTTCTTTAAATACAAAAAAAAATTGTTTGTGGTTAATTTAATACTGTACTGTAGCAAACATCGACATGACACTATTTATATGTCATAATACATACTATACATACGCATATTAGGAAGGAGAGTTAGGGCAAAAACGTTTTAGTCATTAAAGTCATTTAGTCATTAAAGTCGTTTAAAGTCATTATAATGCATGATTTAACAACAGTAATATTTAGATAATAATGTCAACAATATCAGCCTAAAAATATATCACCACAGGAGCATGGCTCCGGAGCTGCAGCAGAGGCATAAAAGAGCCGCAGTTTGGCGACCCCCGATGTAGGCTGTTAAATATATAGTTAAATATATGCATATATAAACAGAAAGATTGACACAAACATAATAAGACTTGACCCGAATCCAACCTAGTGTTTTTTCAAACTAAGGTGTACTGTATGAAGTCTGCTATCCCGCACGCACCAACTTCGCAACCAATCTGAAGCACTGCTATTTTAATGTTATGACTTTTAATAGCTTTTGTTTTCTGTCACATTTTCACAATAAAACCTCACAATATAAAGTTATTATATTAAGAACAGAAAATATTACAATAAATACGATTTCCACATGTTTACTTTAGTTGCTTGTTTTAATGTGCTCCTGAGAACTGCCGCTTGAAACTGCGCCTGAAACATGACTGCCATCAACTGGTCTCGTATTTCCTGCGACATCATGTCTCTTGAATTCTCACGCCGCGAGTCGCCATGAGATTCCTGTCCCGCAGACGGGCATTTTTAACTGCCCTATCTGTACCTGTTCTGCAGCATTCGTCATCAAAAATCCTTGTATTAAATCGAGAACCTTAGATTGCTAGTAAACCGGTTTGTGAGCGTTCCGCAAGATACAGTAAGCAAAAATCTGTTTATCAAGTTTGACTTGATAAACAAGTGAGTCTTGATATTCAAAGATATTTAGTACTCGTATATCATGTGGCGTCTTGTTTTAATGCTGAGCGTCACATGTTCACAACTGAGCCAATGGTTCTTCTCTCTCTCTTGCGCTGCAAAATTGTGGATAATCATCATGCTCGTCTCAGTGCGTGTCCGTCACTCATATAGTTAATATCCGTGTGCGCATTTACACGCTTGTGCAAGTGAGAGTCTTTATTCGGTAAACTGGTGTGTGTGTGTGTGTGTGTGTGTGTGTGTGTGTCATCCTACACAGCAGCCCCTTCCTCCTCCTCCTCTCTCTGGTTCTATTTGCAAGCTAGTGTGTGTGCACGTGTGTGCACGCTTGTGTGAGTAAGCGTCTCTCTCTGTAATCTGGTGTGTCTGTGTGAAAGTCGTCCTACACAGTAGCCCCGCCCCCTCCTCCTCTCTCTGACTGAAAGGTGCTGTGTGTGTGTGTGTGTGTGTGTGTGTGTGTGTGTGTGTGTGTGTGTGTGAGAAAGTTGTCCTACACAGCAGCCCACCCCCTTCTCCTCCTTTCCTCTCTCTGGTCTCAATCATTACAGCCATGATTCTTTTCAAAAGTTCATCTTAATTTGTTTTATTTTTATTTTATATTTATTTATATGTTATATATTTATAATTATTTTTATATTAATATTTTTGGGTTATGGGACAAATCGTCAGAGTTTTTATTATTTCTTATGGGGGAAATTCACTTTGCTATCAAAGCACGCTCCAGAACAAATTATGCTCGCAATCCAAGGTTTGTAATTGAGAAAATTAACAAAGTGATATTTTAAGGAAAACAGTGCTGATTAAACATATATTACATGTTAAAGTCTGATGCACAATAGAAATGTGTTAATCTAAAATATCTGTGGTTTGATCATTCCTGTTAATTTCATAATAAAGTCTGATGACAAATTTACCATCTACGTTTCATTCCTAAAATATATGTGGCATAGCTGCCAACGTTTCAGAAAAGCTCGGAGTGAGATTTTGTAAATAAGGACATGGTTTTGCACGCATGCGATGCCCCTATCACACACACACCATTACCCTGCATGACTCAGGCTCTATTACAGAGAACATAACAATATCTGCATTGAGTTTATATTCACGACAATGTTAAAGGGATAACACACTGGATAAAGAGAGAATCCTACAAAACACACTCGTACTGCCGAAGCTCAGAATCAAGTCACAAATAACAACAGAAATAAACAGATTCAAAATATATACACACATTTAACTGTGCAGTCAAACAAAGTTACATTAGAGATGAAATCTAATGAAGAAGGAAAGCACAAAGCAAAGGCAATAATAATATTAATAATAATAATAATAATAATAATAATAATAATAATAATAATAAATGAAGAAAGTACAGTCAAAGGAGAATCATTATTGATACAAAAGAAGGAGAGAAGAAAAGAAAATTAAAAATATATATCCTGAATATAAAGTAGGATTGTGCTGCATGTATCTCTCTCTCTCTCTCTCTCTCTCTCTCTCTCTCTCTCTCTCTCTCTCACACACACACACACACACACACACACAGGCACACAAGCGCAGAGCTGTGTGATTTTCTCTCATGTTCATTAGCTTTGAGGGTGATATAAATATTAAAAGTGCCACATGATTAAACTCAATGCAAATATGTTAAGTGTAAATGCTGACTGTATTTCCCTCTTGTGATAATACTATATGACTCCTCACACTGTTTTACAGCAGGCGTATCTGCAGCTTCTGTGTGTGATTGATGTCTTCACACAGCTGTAAATGTGTGTTAATTACAACAGGATTACGTAAATATTATCTTTCTTAACTTGGACAGAATAAAGTGGAGCCAGCTTTGCCAATCCCTTTTTTCTCTTTGCAAGTGTTTTTATAAATGAAATGATATTGTAGCAACACAGAAAACATATGTACATAAATGGGTAAAAAAAAAAGCATAAAGGCACTACCGTTCTCTACCTTGCACAATGAGTCATTTCAAAATGAGAAATTATTATTTTTCTATTTTACTGCATTTTCTGAGGAAATTCTCATTACTGCAATGTGTCCGGCTGTGTTTGAATGTGTGTTATGTTGTAATAAAAAATAAAAAAAATAGAAAAAATAATTATCTTCTACTAAATTACTTTAGATGACAGAAAAAATAAATGGCTGAATATTTATTTATTATAATAATGTAGGAAAAAAAGTAGGAAAACGATGTGTCCAAGCCTGATGTTCTCACCCTCGGCAACACTTTTTAAGGACTGTTTAAACACACATACTGAATGTAAATAACGTTTGATTATGAGTGATGGAGCAACTTACTTCAAGATGGCTACCAGGTAAGATCATCTCTTTATATCTCTACAGTTAAATATTAAATACTCTGTTGTCAGAAATTTAACACAACTTTTTGTGAAGCTTAATTACAGAAACAGTATGTTTTCTACATTTTGAAAATTGTTAGATTTAAATTTTTTTATTAAGGTCTAATTATATACATAAAAAAAATTAGTAAAGCCATCATGGCTTCTTTATAGCTAGCAAAACATCCTGAGGCTCCTCATCCTCCACAACATCATTGTCACACACTGCAACATTTAAAGCCAACTTTGTTCTCTTTAAGTGAAGAAAAATAATATTTGCATAAACCGGTTGTAATTAACACACATTTACAGCTGAGTGAAGACATCAATCACACACAGAAGCTGCATGCAAATGTACCAGCATTAAACAGTCTGAGGAGTGATACAGTTTTATCCGAAGAGGGAAATACATGTCAGTATTTATAGTGACATTAAAATATTTGAGTTTAATAATGTAGCAATTTTTATATCCATAAGATATTCAAAGGCTAATACAGATCTGGCTATTAAGAACGTACATTTCTTGAAAAGGGATCTCGCGCTCTTTCACGGCAGCTCGCGGGAAGCTGTGAAAATGCTGTTCATTACCTTTAGGGGGCAGTCGTGTTTCAATCTGAAGTATTATGTGTCTACTGAAGCCAATCATGCGTTCTCTCTCTAACCCTACGTTCACACCGAACGCGGCGAGAGCGTCAAAGACGCCGGAAGTCATTCATTTTCAATGGGAGCCGGCGGCGAGAGCGGCGAAGAGAGTTGAAATCAGCTCAACTTTAGGGTAATGAGCTATGACGCGGTTGAGCGGCAACCAATTAAAATGGAGGCTACATTAGTTCCCAAGCAAAATGGATGAGAGATTAATTATTGCGATAGCGGGTGTTTATTAATTATTAATGTTATTTTAATTAAAAACAAAGTCTAGTAAGTGATTCTAATGTTATAATAATAAGAATATAATAATAAGAAATAATATATATATATATATATATATATATATATATATTATTTCTTATTATTATATTCTATATATATATATATATATATATATATATATATATATATATATATATATATATAAAATTAGACTAGCAATTCACAATAAACAGAAGCCACACCATACGAATGGTTTATAATTTGTTTATTTTTACAATACAGTTCTTTCTATGAATCAATTTCTTGTTATCTTCCACATTTTGGTCAGTCTCCATAAGATCAACAAGCTTGATTGCTTTGCGGCCCCTTTAAATACAAGAAAGGCGTGCTTTGACGCTCTCGCCGCGTTCGGTGTGAACGCAGGGTAACCGTAACCTATGTGCCCATTGATAACAAGCGACAGAGCTCATAAACGCGTCGAGCTCAAACTTTAAATACTGATATGTATTTATTCTTCATTTTCTTCTCTCCTGCAATGATGATTCTCCTTTGACTGCGCTTTCTCCATTCAGTATTATTATCATTAGTAGTAGTAGTGAAAACTACACAGATTAATTTCACTTGGGCCATTTCTAACAGGCAATCTACTAAATAATAATAAATAGGTAAAATAACCCAGCACTTTAACAATTAACCAAGCAGTTTTAAGAGTGTAACATAAAAGAATATTCCATTTGTAAAATAGCATAGGTGAAATCATAGATTGTGTAAAAACAATACAACAAAGCTTATGGTAAATAAATTCTCAGACTACCTATTTATAGTACATGTTTTATTCTTGCAATGTAATTGTTCGAAAGTGGTCATATAACATGTGAAAAGTATTTGGTTTTGTTGTAATGAAGGTGATTCTGAGAATTTACAAGGTGAAACAAATGTAACTTATTTCATTTTATTAATTGCACAATGAATCAAAACTACTAACAATAGTTATATTGATTATATATTACATATTATATTATTCATATAACATTAGTAATAATAGTTATAATATAGAAAGAAAAGGAAATAATAAATTCTGTTTAATTTCTTTTGTCTTGACCTGCTGTACTATTTTTTTGTTGTTGTTGTTGTTGAAAGCTGTCAGGGTTGTAGGGGAGTCTCACTTACTTTATTAGAATTAGAGAGGGAGGAGCATATTAATCTATACTCTCATATGCAATTTCACTTCGGGGAGCCACCGTGTAGTACTATCACACCTGAAGCCTACCCTTACCAGTCTGTAGTGTTCCAACACAATAAGGTAAGAAACCACATATGCACACTAGTGTGTAAAGAGACTAAAAAGATTTGAGAATGGGGACCAAGCTTCTTTCGTTGTTCAAACTACCAAGGCAGCAGTAATTCATTCCCACCCACACAACGGGCTAAATCGCCCGTTACATAATGATTCATAATATTGTCACCCCATGGGTGAACATGACCAAATTACTGCATAAACACTGGAACACAAGGATTTAATAATAATTTAATTAAACACGAATATCCTTAATGTGTTAAAATGTTGGATTTTTATTTAAAAACCCAATATATATATTTGTGTGTGTGTGTGTGTGTGTGTGTGTGTGTGTGTGTGTGTGTGAAATGTGTGGCATTTTAATTCAAATCCAGCATTTTAATGTGTGTCAAGGTGCATGGGCATCAACTCGCACGTTCTGTAATATTCCATTGTCATTCATATTGCAACCTTTTTTGAGAGAGAAGAGAATAAAACGATTCTAAAGTATTTCCCTGCATCTGTGTCCGCATTCTTGAGCAAACCATGAAAAATACATTCAAAGACATCAAACTTTAAGTATAGAAATAACTGGAAAACTAGACTTTCAGAATAAAACATTAAAATAACTTAAAAAAAAACTCTCTAAAAATTGCTGTGTTGTTTCTGTAAATACATTGTTGGGTTGTTTATGCTGGGTCAAAATTCGGGGTTATTTCGGGTATGTTAAGCACATTTTTTAAAATGTGGTTGCTCATGTTGGGTCAAATGAGATGTAGTGAGTCGTTTACAAATGAACACCTGGTTTGGTTATTTTGACGCAACAACTTGTTTATTCTTTATTATCTGGTTTCTCCAAATGGCAGCATGCAAAATGTTTAAAATCTTATTGTTAGTGTGTCACAAGCGTAGTTTTAAGAGTTGTTTAGACAAGAATGCATTTGTTTACAGCTCAAAACCTCCATCGGTTGTTAAAGATTTAACTATTTAGAAAAAATGCCCCAACGATTTCTGAGATTTGAGCTTCAGGAAATCTCCTGGCGCTCTGCGCATAACACCAGCCTAGCCTCATCTCCGAAAGAATTTCTAAACAAGTTCTATTTTGTATCAAGTTCACCGATACAAAATAGCGCACCCTGTTTGCTTTTATTATTTTACAAAATCATAAAGTTTTTGCATCATTGTGAGTGCACTTAAATAAAAGTGGAGTCTTGTAAAGGCTATGTAGCTTATATAGTTTTATGTTGTTTTTGAACATTAATCTGGCAAACTTTTTCTGATGCACACCCAGAGTCAGTTTTCTGGCTATATATGTTTTATATATATATATATATAAAGGTATACATTTACTTTGCTTAAATTCAATGCAAATAAGAAACGCCTATATGTATTACTATAATTTTAGTACTGTGATTGTAAATTCGTTTAATGTTTGGCCGGCGATGGTACAGCGCACCATTAGTCATTATTTATTAAAGAAAATTATGATTATCAAAAACAGCTTATGCATTTCATTCTTATAATATTGCAAAAACACAAGCGGGCATTTGACAACGACATTTGCTAACGCAATAGCATGTCCTGATAGTGTTTTAATTTTATGGTTATTTAGTTTAATTTATTTTTCAATTAATAAATCTACTGCAAATTTAAAAGACCCAAAATATAAGATGACACAAAACCCTACACATATAGCTTTTCTACTTACACACGATAAAATCTAAAGGCTCACTGTATTAACGTTTACTTTGCTTAAATTTTGCTTAAATTAAAGATTTAAATTTCATTTAAATTCTAAATTTGTACTGCAATTTTAGTACTGTGATTATGACTTGATTTTATCCGGTAAACATATAGTAGTGATCATGCACTGTGATCTGCTCTCATACACACACCTATTGATCCTGTTCTCAACTTCAGCTCAGTATTTGAGTCACTGAGTTTATTTACAGATATTCTTTATTCATGACAAAATATGAAATACTACAAGACTATTTAATTATTAAGAAAGACTGAATGGTTTTAATAGTGCTTCTATTATGCAGATCTGGCAACCCTGTGCATAGCAGTTAGATGGAGACGAATGTTCACTGACAAAATAAACATTATTTCAGCTTTAAGACCAATAGAATGTTTCTCATTTGCATTTCCCTGCTGCTTTTAAACCCTACAGCTCACACACAGTGCATTTAGTTTGTGTCTCAGGTGCAGTTTGTGTGATTAGTTACAGTGTTTTAGTAAATTTCACAGTAATTTCCGACACACTGCAGTCACAGCAAGTCATGTTTTGCTCTGCAGCTTCTCACATACGTACATCTGACCCAAAGACTCTGTGACAAATCATCAGTGTGCAGTGAAAAGAAACAATCTTCCTCCTCAGGACATTGATGATGAACCTAAAACTTCTGCTTCAGTCTCACTATTAGAGAATGTGTCTTACTGAGGAGCAGGTCATGTGACTATCAGAGAGATGATCTTACCACAGTGCCTCCAGTTTACAGTCAGGATTCTCCAGTACAGCACAGAGACGCTTCACTCCTGAGTCTCCTACTTTACTCCAGGTTAGATCCAGTTCTCTCAGGTGTGAGGGGTTTGATCTCAGAGCCGAAGTCAGAGCAGCACAGCCTTCATCTGAGACACCATAACCACACAGCCTGTAGAGAGAGACAATGGCAAATAAAAAGATATAATGTAAAGTATAAGTCATTTAATTCAAAATGAATTATTATTCATGTCTTGTGTAAACCAGATTACTTGCTGATCATTTATTGTTAAATAGATATTCGTGAATTATAAATCTAATGGAGAGTAAAAAATATCTACAAATTGGATACATCAGGTTCTACTGGTTTAAAAGTGAAATTCACCGTAAATAAAAATTCTACAGAAAGACTGACAAACAGTTAAAGAGTTAGATATACTGAGGTTTTTGTGCATTTCAGGAAGGATCGTCCAAAAAAAAAAATTGCTCTACTTCTGGAGTAACATCTTTGGCTGTGGATTGGAGTTTGGAGATTTTTTAAAATACATTATTTTAATCATATCTGTACAGAGCTTGTGGACTTGATGTGTAAGGTTTTCTGATATGTCTCTCTATGACTTACATGTTAATCACATTTTTTCTTCTGAGGTATGGGACGTATGCGACAGGGGACAGAGCCAAATGCTTAAATATGCTCTTTGCTGATAGTTAACCGAGAACTTCATACACATCATGTGTGCATGTTTGTCCCTCTCTCCCGGTGTAAGTGTATGGAGGTGCGATGGATGCATCAGGCAATAATTGTTCATCTTTTTAACTCGAATTAAACTCAACAGTTTAGAGGCTCATTTTAAATTACAGTCTGGGGAGCTTTACAATTTGGGAGCTCATCTGCATTTTTTCTTCAAGGAGATTAATCGCTTCATTTGCTATTTTTCTTCCTTTGTTAAAAAAGTTTTAACCATCACTGTATTTTAATGAAGTTTAATTAGGTGTTATGTGAAGTTTACAAAAGAACTTTGTTTTCTAAATAAGCCCTTTTGTTCCAGTCATATTTTAAACAAGCTTTTGTGCAGAATTTATTTGCAAAAACACCTCCACTGTGGTTTAAATATATTTGTTCCTGACTTGCGTCACATTGTAATACGACTTCTTACAATAAAATGGCTGTGGTGAGTGTGATTGTGGAAAATTTTATTTAATGTTTTTTTTAATCGAATGGTAGCTCTTTCCTTAGCATAAAACAAAAGAGAGCTCTGCCCCAACCGTTAGGGCTTGAGCTAGTGGGATTTGGGAAAATTAAGTACAATATGCAAAATATTCTAGAAAATGGAGAAAGAGGACGGGGAAGTAAGTATTTGAGTTTAGGTTGATGGGACTAGAAAAGACGGACAGATTTAGTCTAGTGGATTGGTATGCTTTATATTGTATATTTGTGTCAAAGGTTATTAAGACTCACTTTGTCCCAGACTTACGAACAAATCCGACTCATGAACATGCTCCTGGAATGAAACTCATTCGTAAGTAGGGGATGATCTGTACCTAGAAATGTATTTTGCCAAGAGACTAATCTGCAAAATGCATATGAGGAAAAATAAATATAAGAATACTAATAACATAACAAAATGCCTAACCGGACATATGTGGGAAGACAACAGAGCCATATGGCTGCATAATATACTCTGCAGCAGAGTCCAACCTAAAACAGATCGGCAATCTTAAGCTTTGCCTGTTGTAGGGTCTTTAAAACATCTCCAGTAGCTGCCACACAGGTAGAAGCTGGGGAAATACCAATCAGAAGAGTAAAGCTAATGTTGGCATACTGGGTAAATCTGCAAGAGCGTAACAAAGAGTGCCCAGTGAAGGTCATCCTCAAAGAGTGCTGGGAAACCTAGCAAATCTAAACCCTAACTTTGAATGGACAAGGGATGCCAAAGGAAAAAGCTTAGGACTACAGAAGCTTGATACTGTATCAGTCCAACAGTAACACTATACAGCACCCACCATGGAAATGAATAACTATGCTAATAGTTGTAAGTCTAAAACAAAATAAATGACAACGTCACAGGCAGGCAGATAATAGTCCAAAACCATATAAACATAACAAGAAAAAAGAAACTTATAATATATCTAGTGGAATTTTGGATTGCGAGTAACTCGGTCTGCGAGCGTTTTGCAAGTCGAACAAAAATTTTTTTATAAATTTAAATTTAATAAACAAGAGAGGGCTTGATATACGAGTAGCAGGCATGCACTTTGTCTGTTGTCACGTGATCACAACTGAGCCAATGACTCTTCTCTCACGTGCTGCGGGATTATGAGCAATCATCTCCCACATTGTGACCATGTGTGTGTGCGCGCATAAAGCAAAATCAAGCGTCATTAGCACTTTAGCAAGTGTCATAAAGAAGTGATTCGGTTAGTGTGCGCGCGTGCGAGTGTCATTAAAGAAGCTCCTTGTTAAAGAAGTTTCCCGACAGAGCAGGTTGTGTGTGTGTCTGTGTGTGTCATTAAAGAAGCTCCCGACAGAGCAGTGTGTGTATGTGTGTGTACGCATGTGTGTGAAAGTTGTCCTACACAGTAGCCCCCTCCCTCCTCTCTTATCTAGAATACTTTACTCCCCTTGAAGAGAGTGAACTAATTTCACTCATCTCTTCTTCAAAATCATCAATGTGTATTAGATCCTATACCGACACATTTTCTCAAGCAGATAGTACCAGCAATAACAGAACTCCTGTTGAAAATAATTAACTTTTCACTCAGCAGTGGGTATGTTCCCAAATCCTTTAAATTAGCAGTTATTAAACCACTAATTAAGAAACCTGACCTTGACCCTTGTCAGCTGTCCAATTACAGGCCGATATCAAACCTCTGTTTTATCTCTAAGATTCTGGAAAAGATATTAGCACAGCAACTATGTACATATCTACATAGAAATGGCATAAATTAATTGTATCAGTCAGGAGTAAATTACCTCCTATTGACCTCTGATCAGGGCTGCGTCACTATACTTCTGTTACTCGACCTCAGTGCAGCTTTTGACACCATTGATCATAGTATTCTCCTTCACAGATTAGAAAATGTAGTAGGAATTAAGGGAACAGCCCTCTCGTGGCTCAGATCCTATTTGACTGATCGTTATCAGTTTGTAGATTTAATTGGTGACCACTCTGCATGTTCTAAAGTGGAGTTTGGTGTTCCACAGGGTTTAGTTTTAGGCCTACTGCTTTTCTCTCTTTACATGCTTCCTCTGGGCAACATAATTTGTAAGCATGGTATTACAGATCTGGCTATTAAGAACGCACGTTTCTTGAAAAGGGATCTCGCGCGCTCTCGCGGCAGCTCGGGGGAAGCTGTGAAAATGCTGTTCATTACCTGTAGGGGGCAGTCGTGTTTCAATCTGAAGTATTATGTGTCTACTGAAGCCAAACATGCGTTCTCTCTCTAACCCTAACCTATGCGCCCATTGATAACAAGCGACAGAGCTCATAACGCGTCGAGCTCAAACTTTAAATACTGATATGTATTTATTCTACACTTTATTCTCAATGATGAATATTCTTTTACTGCGCTTTCTCCATTCAGTATTATTATCATTAGTAGTAGTTTTGAAAATTAACCATCTCTGCAGTAGTTATAACAGCGGATTCATTTCACTTGGGCTATCTACTAAATAATAATCAATAGATAAAATAACCCAGCACTTTAACATTTAACCCAGCAATTTTAAGAGTGTAACAAAAAATATTCTATTTGTAAAATAGCATAGGTGAAATCATAGATTGTGTAAAAACAATACAAGAAAGCTTATGGTAAATAAATTCTCAGACTACCTATTTACAGTACATGGAATTTTACTGAATGATTTACCCTGACAAAGAGCAATATAAGAATAGTGCCAGCTGGCACACCTTAAAAAAAATTCGGTATCTATTTAGAGTCTAAATATTTTTTCTAAACTTGTGCTACTGTTGTTTACTTGTTAAATTTTTTTTATTTTATTTAAATGAGGCTTGGGCTCCGAGATGTTGAGCCTATTTCCTACTAGTCTACGTAGACTACTACGTAGTCTAATCAGAGCTCTACCGCCCGTTCGAGTGTAATTCATAAATTATGTTTATAATGATGAAATGAGATGCCCTAAATCGTACTTTAAAATTAATCTAAAATTAATTTCAAACCCGCGGCTCGCAGTTTCACTGTACAAAGGGCAGCGTTTTGATCAAAAGGTGATAAACGCATGCTATTTATCAATAAAAATGCAGACATACTGCACTGATGGATATTTAAAATGATAATTAAATAAATAGCTGCCCATCTTTTTTGTGTTTATCTTTTCAGGTTTATTATACACTTCTGCACCACTTCATATAATAAATAGTTTTAAATGGTAGTAAAGGTATCATTTGGTCATGTACCAATCTGCATCAAACTGTATCTCTCTGAGTAAGTAAGCATAATAATAACTAATGAATCATTATATTGTCACCCCATGGGTGAACATGACCAAATTACTGCATAAACACTGGAACACGAGGATTTAATAATTTAATTAAACACGAATATCCTTAATGTGTTAAAATGTTGGATTTTTATTTAAAAGCCCAATATATATTTATATATGTGTGTGTATGTGTGTGTGTGTGTGTGTGTGTGTGTGTGTGTGTGTGTGTGTGTGTGAAATGTGTGGCATTTTAATTTAAATCCAACATTTTAATGGGCGTCAACTCGCACGTTCTGTAATATTCCATTGTCATCCATATTGCCGCTGTTTTAGAGCCCTTTACTAAAGCATTCGCTAGTTATCAAGTTGATATACAGGTAAATCGTGAATTACACTCAAAGTATCAACTCCAACTATGAAATCTGATTTCATTTGCTGGGGAAATAAAATTTAGGCAGAGACGTCCTCACTGTCTTGTTAATTAATCTAAAAACCCCTACAGTATTTGCCAACAGCGCACCCAGTTTGATAAATTCACACACATCTTGAATGAAAGGTGAGAAGAGATTCAGCAGAATCTTCTGACACCGTGCTTGCTCTGAAGCACTATATTCGACAAGAATATTGAGAATAAGAATTGTATTTCTAATAAGATAGTTAATGAAATAATACAATTATATCAAATAAGGTCTTTATCTAAAAGCCAGACCAAATTTCTCATTCACCGCTGAAGTAGTTAAATATGCTTATACTGTAGATACATAGGTTATATTTTAAAAGTACAATTGCAAGTAAATTAAAAACTGCATGTAATGTAAAATATGAATAAAACAGTATTAGACACACATATATGATATGGGAGTATATACAATGAAAAATCTATTTACACATGAGTGCTCAAATGTTAAGGAAACGCAATTATTAATTTATTGTGTATATTTAACTTCATTCAACTGTTTAAGTTACATGAAAAAATAACGTCTCTGCCAGCCCACTATTATTTTCTGTTCGAATTTAAAGATCCACACGCGTGTGCAAAAAGACGAAGTAAAACAAAGAATACAAAAGTGTATAATTTTTATTAAAAGTTAGCCTAAAACAATATTGTCTCCAATGCTGAAGCAAACATTATTTTGTTTTAGTTTTAGTCTTCTCTGAGCGCGTTGTATTCAGCGAGGTGAACACATGCAGACCCCCAGTTACTGTAATCCCTCTTCTCACCTTTCATTCATGATAGGTGTGAAGTTATCAAACCGGTTTCGCTGATGGGGGAATTGGCAGAATTGAGGGGTTTAAAAAGAATTAACAAGACTGAGCAGACGTCTCTGCCTAAAATATATTTGGCCAGCACATTGTACTGGAGCTCAGAACGTCGTCTTTCCTTGTTTTAATCTGTAATATTGTGAAATAATAAGTGAAATGTATTTTGCGGATATGCTTAAATATTCCTTTTTATTTATGAACATATGTATTGTGTTTGATCTGGATTATTGCGAGACGCAATGACTTTCTGCCATTTTTATCGATAAATCAAACGGGTTTATCAGCCTTTTAATCAAAACGCTGCCTTTTGTAAAGTGAAAGTTTACGGACAAATCGGGGTTCACACACGGCGATGAACAAGCTTTTTTTCAGTCATAAATTCACATAAAATCCACATTCCAGCTATTATTTCCAGTTATGGTCAAATAATGGATGAAATGCTGGACACAAACAGCAAGAAAACATTATATTTATTATTATAAAAAGCCCAAAGCACTTTGTGTACAAGAATATTTACAAAAATATATTGATTTTTTGTTAATTCATGTTGACATTCACAAATCAGGACATTCGCATAATTACTGTATATGTGCGCACGTCTCATAGGTGTATATGCATGAAGAGTTTGTGTATATGTGCGCGCATCTCATAGGCGTGTGCGCGCGCATTTCATATGTAATTGTGTGAGCAGTTAGTAGTATATATAGATGTGTGACTGTTTCATATATGTGTATGCAAGTGTTTCACGTGTGTGTGCATGAGTGAAGTTTGATTTAAGCCCTATACGGCGCCTCATAATTTAGGGCATCTCTTTTCATCATTATGAGCATAATATGAAGCACATATTGTCATGGGTCTACCTGGTGGTACTGGCTGGCTAGGCCGGCTGATGTAGTAGCCGTGGGCATATAGGGTAGGCATGCACGCAGAGGGCTTGTTCAACAGAAAGAGTCTTTTTACTAACAAACTAAAAACAGACACAAACAAACAAAGGAACCAAAACAACAAACTCAAACTAAAACTAGGGCTCTTTAAACAGACATAGGACTACAGACTGACACAGGGAACCAGGAGCTGAACACAGGGAAACCAGGAGCTGAACACAGGAACTAGAAGCTGACACAGGGACCTGGCATAAGGGAACTGGCATAAGGAATCATGGAGCTGGAGCTAACTAAAGACACATAGGGGAACCTAGAGGCAAAGCTGGACAGGACGTGGCGGGAACAGGACTGGAGAGACAGGGCTAGGGGCACAGAGACTTGGATGGGTTAGTGAGATTAGTAGCTACATGGAGTATTGGGACGCTGGAAGCTGACCTAACCAGGTTAGTATCTAATGGAGTTAGTGGCTAACCGGGTTAGTACTAACCCTAATAGGGAAACGGAACACAATAACCAAAGCTCACATGAGGCTATTCCAAACTAGCAGCTAACCTACTAGCGACTAGAACCACTAGCAGTCAATCCCACTAGAGGCTAGCCTACTGGAGGCTAACCCTACTAGCAGCTAACCCTAGCAGCAGCCAACCCTAGCAGCAGCCAACCCTAGCAGCAGCCAACCCTAGCAGCAGCCAACCCTAGCAGCAGCCAACCCTAGCAGCAGCCAACCCTACCAGCAGCCAACCCTACCAGCAGCCAAGGCCAACTAGTGGCTAACCCTGCTAGCGGCTAGACCTTCATGTGGCTACACAAAACTAAACAAAAAACTACACACGAAGGCTGACACTGGGGAGAGACAGAACAGTACTTACACAGGAGGAGACACAGCCTAACTAAACACTGAACAAGGCAGCTCCATGAATCCACTAACACAAGGAACATCAAGAAAACAAACAATAGAGCCCTCTGTAAACAAAGGTAAAACAATATAACTCAAAGAAACAAAAAGGAATGCCCACATGACGGTAAAAGGATCTATAATGCTCCACCCAGTTTCCCAGAACAAACTGCTATTTATAAGGCGTCTAATCAGCTACCTCATTTCAGGTGAGCCCTAATCACCTGACCGAGGTGCCTTCTGAGAAACTGAGTCGACCAACAAAAACTACAACACACAAACAGTGACCTCTAGTGGAGGTTCCTTACACATATACGCAGATTCATCATAAAATATTATAATTGTAAAACAAAATAAAATTCATGTTTGCTTCAGCATTGGAAACAATATTGTTTTAGGCTAAATAATTATACACAATTCTTCGTTGTACTTGTCTGGCTTTTAGATAAAGTCCTTCAATGCGCCATCTGGCGGATATTCAGTGAAGCACAACACATTTATTTAAATTCCCGAATGTTGCTTAAGGGATCTCGCGGCATGTCGCGCGCCAAATTGCGGGATCTCGCGGGAAAAAGCGTGCATTCTTAATGGCCAGATCTGTTATGCTGATGACACACAGTTATACATCTCAGCAAAACCAGATGAGAAAAACCAGCCTACTAAAGTTAAGCAATGTGTGCAGGACATAAGAGATGTTAATTAACTTCCTTCTGCTTAATCCTGATAAGACATTCTAGTCATAAAATGACAAGCAGCTAGAAGCAAGCTTTCTGATCACACTATAACTTTAAATAGCCTTCCTGTTTCATCAAGTGCAACAGTGAAATACCTCGTTGTGATTATAGATTCCAGCCTTTCATTTGAAGCTCATGTAGATAATATTACCAGGATAGCATTCTTTCACCTCAGAAATATTGCCAAGATAAGAAATACAGTATCACTAAACGATGCAGAAAAACTAGTTCATGCTTTTATCACCTCTAGGTTGGACTATTGTCTAACGCCTTACTGTCTGGTTGTTCAACTAGGTGCATAAACAAGCTTCAGTTAGTACAGAATGCAGCAGCAAGAGTCCTCACTAGAACCAGAAGATACGAGCACATTACCCCTATCTTGTCTACACTGCATTGGCTCCCTGTGAAATTTCGCATCAATTTTAAAATACTACTATTGACGTATAAAGCATTAAATGGTCTCGCGCCACAGTATCTGAGTGAACTGCTAGTGTCTTACAATCCGCCATGCCTACTTCGATCAAAGGATGCAGGCTGCTTGTCAGTACCACGTATTATGTAAACTACAGCAGGGGGCAGGGCTTTTTCTTACAAAGCCCCAAAGTTAAGCTTGGAATAGTCTTCCAATTAATGTTCGGGACTCAGACACAGTTTCAGTTTTTAACTCTAGGGTAAAAACCCATTTATTTAGCCAAGCATTTTTGTAAATAAATGTGCCTTAGATAAAGGATCAAATCTGGGGGTCTCATGGACATGATATTAGTGATCACTCAGGTTTGTTGACGGTGAGGTGATTGGTTGCTTTACATCTCAGGGAGCCCTCATGTCTGTGTTTCCTTCTGGCTCTCCCTTTTAGTTATGCTGTCATAGTTAGTCCTTGCTTGCACTCTACACTAAAGATACATTCACCTTATACTTGTTTGACTGTGTAATGGAAATATCACATTTTAATGATGTATTATTTTGTAATTGTGCTGTTGATTATAGAAGCTTTAAACTTGTTTGCCGAAGCTTAGAAACACAAGGCAGAGAAGAGAACAGAAACAACCTGATTGTAGTTGTCCCTGAATAAATGATAAGGTATGGACATCTGGTCTGGGTCAGATAAAGAGTTGTGAGTTTGAATGTAGGAACTTCATGTACGGTGCGTTGATTATGTTAGCAGAGATGTTTGTGTATAAAATGGGACAGCTGAGAGAAAGAGATCACCTTTCTCCATGCTGCAATTGTTTGCTGTATGAGACTGGTCCTTCTGCAGAAGATCAAAATAAAACCTTTGTGACTTTGCTCTTACCCAGTGTATGAATTGCTTGTCTTTATAATATTTACAGAATTTCCACCACAATACTTGGCGTTGTCGGCAACTTTCCGTGTTTGAGGAAGGCATTGGAGAATCCCGGGGAGGCGTAAGCGCTGATGCCTTAAAGGCTTTTTCACTTCATTTCAAACGCTTAATTGGCTATCGAGCGTGAGAGGACCAGGGATTCACCATGTTGCCTCAACACCAGAACGAGAACTAAAATTGTGTGGTAAGGAAATTGTTTTTCTTTAAGTTGTCATTAATCGAGTAAGAAGTGCGCTTTCTCACAGTGAAGAAGATAGATTTAGACTTGGATCGATCACACGGGTAAGGGACCCGTGAGTACCCAAAAAGTGCAAGGTGCACAAAAAGGAAGAGAGTGGGTACTGGTTTTAGTCAGTTTACGAAAACTGGCCCTGCAGCGGACGCGCTCAGGTAAGGACCTCCGGAGGTAAAAACAAGTCAGTGTGCAAGTTGCACAGGTAGCAGTCAAGAGGACTGTGAGATTTCACTGTGAGGTAGTGGCATGCGTAAATTTGACAAGTAAAAATCATGGGTAACAGTAAACAAAAAAGATCTTGTGGAGTTCCTGTGGTATAAATATCATCAAAATTATGTTTGAGAGATGTGGAATTCCAGGGAAAGTAAAGAAAATTAAGAAAAAAAGGGGGGAAATGTGAAATTATTAATAACTAAGCTGCTTTTGAGATGTGGATGTGTAAAGCATGTGTTAGGGACAGAAAAGCAATGCAGTTAGGGACAGGTCAAATCTCACAATCTCTCCAGTGTGTTAAGACAGATCCTGATCTGGATGGCTGCCGACCTCAAAGATGTCCACAACCTACTGCTCCTGACTGCCCTCAACCCCATCATACAGCGCATACAGAAACACCAGTCCTGACCTCACCTGTGTCATCGTATATCAGAGAAACAGAAGCTGGACAATCAACTCAGCAGTGAGCCCCTGGACGAGCACGAGGAACCGCTCAACTCTGGAAAATGCTCATGGTCGGACTGGCGGGGTCGGATGGAAATAAAAACTCTTGTGAACAGACCATGGAGCTGGAGAACTGGAGCAGGTCAACAAATAGCTGTCAGCCCCAAGACAGGCTGGCCTGAAGAAAAGTACATGATGCGAAATTCTGTCTGGAATAATCAACATCATCATCAGTGGCTCACAGTGTTGATTGCAAACTGACAGACGCCTTCCCAGTAAGAATGGACATGACAAACATATCTGCTTGAGGCTGAGGAAGCGCACAGAAGAGAACACAATGGAAGAATGGCAGAAAAGATGAAGGAGCAGGGGGAGGGGACTGAACTGAGGTGATGCGGCCTGAAGGGGAAGGTGAGTAAATTTTTTTTTTCTTACCAACACTTCTTGCTCTGATCGCAATGAAGAAAAGCTTGCTATCTTTTTCAGTGATTCTTGTGTGATTAATTATCTTAGAAACATCCACTGTAGGTACATATCAGTATGATCTTGAAGTATATCAGCAAAATGCCAACAATTGAATTGCAGCTCCACGACAAACAAAATTCATTTAGGTTTTTTTATTTATTTTGCTATTTTATTGCTGCCCAGTAAATCTAGTGGGGTGACAGTAGGTATAAAACTCTTGAGACTAAACCAGTATTGAGTCTGAGGATTTCACTCTTGTGATCCGTTGTCCCTGTTGTATGTGTATGAGTGGAAGCTCTGCACTTCAGCTGTGAGTTCAGTAAATGCTACGATTATAGACAAATAATACAGTAAATACATTACCTTGTAAGTCGCATATCTAATTTTTATTACCTTAAAGATAAGCTCAGATGTGTAGTTAATGTAGATATAAGCAGTGTGCACATGGGAAAATGTTATACTACTGTCCCTTAATTACAGTAGGGACACCCATAATATGTTATTGGTTTAAAGTAATAAGGATGAGATAAAAGGATAAAGAAAAAAATAAGAATTGGGCCTTTGAGTGACATGTGGTATGAGTGAGAGTGATTGAGAATGAACCTCTTATCTGACATTACATTACAGCCACAGAGAAACAAATGCTGATGCAATGCTGTTAAATTATGTAGTAAAGTATAAACGAACTGTATATAAGACAGTACATATAGTCACAAGACCTGGCCAGGCAGAAAATTATGATATCAGCATGCAAAACCTTTTCTTTTCTTTTTTAATGACGTTTATCATTACTCACTAAAGTGTATGGGCTAATGGCAAGTACGATGTAGGTTTGATTAAGGGAACTGAACTGGCGGTGATCACCCCAAAGTAAAATTTTAGGTACTACAAACCTAGGTCTTTAACTGAAATAATTCCAGTGTTTAATACTTTATTGAACGCTATTGTCATGGTACACACCAGCAGAACAAGGTCATAAAGCAAATCATATCAAAGCTACAATTTCCACAAGTCAAGTCTTTAGGTCACATTGTTTTGGGACAAGATAAAACGTTGGATCCAAGTACAGTAGTATTCCAAAATATTCTAAAACAAATAAGAGAAATTAATGCCAAAGTAAAAATTAAAAAATATAAGTGTTTTTACTGCAGAAAAGTTATTTTGATCGACGCAATCCTCGATGCCCCAGTGAGCTGTACACTCATGGGAAGGGTCTACTGGCCCACAGTGCACTTAGTTACACTCCGGAAGCAAGAATAATCTTTTACTGAATTAAATTTGGCATTACAAACTGATTTAATATTGGGCATTGCAAATTCTTAAAGGCCTTTTACAAAAACTGTTGATGAAAAGAATGTTTGTATGATTTCAGTCTTGCTACAAAAGAATGAAAAGAAAAGATGTATAGTTTTAACCCTGTAACTCGTTTCCCTCCAGAAGAAAAGGAGAACACAACTGTTACCTTGCCTACTGTTAAACAACTTTGTTCCCCTAGGATTGATCCATATTAAGCATCAATACAGAATCCGGATATAAAATGAACGTGGATGGATCAACATCACCAGTTTGCCGTGGTGATAGCACATGAACTTTTAAAAGTGTAAATGTAATGCTCAACTAACAAATTAGATTCTATTTCAGAAAAACAGATGCAGCAGCGAAGGCCAAACTTCCCCTTTCCTATAACCATAACATGTGTGTGATGCTCTCACCCCCACAGCTAACCTTGACGAGCTGCAGAGCACAGCCACTCCAATAAAGAAAACACTCTAGAGAAAAGCAGGATGTGTTTTCACAGAAGGGGTTTTGGTACGACCCCAATCACAAGTCATGTGTACATAAAAATCTAGTTCCTTTCTATGCTGTTGACACATGGGCATTTGTTACTAATAATATTCTGTACTGTAGGTAAAGGAATTAAGTTGAAGCCAGAGCACAAAAAGTAAAAGGACATTGTGAAGATGAATTGTGTTATTGTGCAAAACTCTCTGAAGTTTTATCTTAAGTACAGGCCCACTGAAAGTGCTCCTAACACCACAAACAGAAGTCAAGGTAGTGGAAACAGATGTGGGTACACATGCCAGCCACCCCAAACGTGTTCCAGAACCTAAGAGAAAACAGAGGTCAAAAAGGGTGAGCAGTGAAGTGCTAGTAACCTCTCCTGTAAACCCCGACAGACCCTCACCTGCACGCAAAGTGCATGGGTGAGAAGAACCAACTAGAGTGACAGGAACATCGCAGAATTACGACTCTCCACTCAAATTCATCGCTAGAACAAGCTCATAGTTACATTTGAAGCCAACACGTGAGGAAATTGTAAGGTGTCATAGTAGCAGTAGCACAGAGAAACAAATAGTGATATGTAAAAGTAGACTAAAGTTAAGAACATATTATAACTAATGATAAGATAGAAGACTGTTTTAGAGGACAGAAAATACCAGTGACTAAGACTATTCACATTACAGACATTGAATTGGCTGGACTGGACTCTTTCAAACCTAACTGCCATCTCTCCTTCTCTTCTGCTCTCTCCTCTTCTCTCTCTTCTCCTCTCTCTCTCCCTCTCTCTCTTTCCCTCTACCTGTCTCTCTGTCGAGCTATACATGTCGCTCCTGAGCTGCCAGTGATCCAGACCTCCCCCTGCCCCCTGGAGCTGTCTGACTCGTCCTGGTGTCCTGCTTCTGTTTGGAGATCTCATCGCATGGATGCCCTGTATGGTCTGCCTGGGATACGTGTCATGACTGGGGACAGTTCCACTTTTCCACGAAGACTGTCTTGTCCTTGGCTGATGCAGACAACTGTTCTCTGAGGACTTGTGGCTTCAGTCGCTCGATAGTTCAGGACTGGAGTTTCCTACAGTCTACCTGAGCCTCCAATAATGAACTGGACTCAATTTTTAACTTGATCACATTTCCTGTTATACTGCACTTCCAATCTCACACAGTATGATGCAGATCAACCCCTGCTATCTGTTTTACCCAAATGAGGATGGGTTCCCTACCGAGTCTGGTTCCTCTCAAGGTTTGTTCCTATTACCATCTGAGGGAGTTTTTCCTTGCCACTGTTCAGAGAAACCACGCAAGAAGCTGGTCTAGAAATGACAATAGAAAATACAGGGGAACCAAGGATTGCGAGTGTTCCGCAAGACCAGCAAAGAGTTTTATAAATTTTGACTTGGAAAATGGAGGGGGCCACTTCCTCTCCTCTTACTTTAGCTTCACACACACATACACAGTGCGTGCATGCACAAACACTAATGGAAACACTTATCTGTCAGGATTTATTTGTACTTTTTTTCAAAGGTAAAGTGCAGGTTAATTTGTTTTATTTTTAGTTTATATTTTGCGTTAATTATTTTTACTTTTTTTGTGGAACGAATAATATGAGTTTTCAGGAATATGGACACAGGCCATACAGGATCTGATGTTTCACACTCCAGTCCAGCAGGTAATGCACCTATAAACTGGCTGCCAGCCACCAACAAACCTCAAAGAAGAAGAAGCTGTCTGCATGGTGTTTTATAACGATGGGTCAGAGAACTGAAGCACTAACTGGTGGTCAAAATGTTGAATTGAGCAAAGATACACCCAGATGTCCAGCTGTGTTTTTCAACCAGATGTTCAATGTTCATCTGACAGTTTGTTCTGCATTTAAAGGCAAAATCCCACTAGGTGTAAAGTGGAACAGGTTAATTATTGCTGCACATTTTCTTTGTGTGTGTCTTTTCATAATGCACTGTGATTGTATGTGTGTATTTGTGGGTGAACGGATTATGTTGCCCCTTTATAAGCATTTTCTTATGACCAATGGTTGTTTGTAATGGTTTTGTTTAGCATGTTGAAGATCATTCAATAAATATATGTTTCTTTACCTTTAGCTAGATTTAGTCTCAGCTAAAGTCAGTAAGGTTTTTCCTCCAGGGACATCGAGCAAGGTTTGGCTTTATTGTACATTACTGATAGTACACATGCTTTCATTGCTTTGTTGCTCTGGAGCAATATCCGTCTATTGTCATTACAGTCTATAAAGGTAAATGTCCCAAATAAAATTTAAACGTCTCATGGAACTGGTTAAAATGCAAGTTTCAAAACAACCTTAACTTCCAGACACAATAAAGGCATAAATGAGTGTGGGGTGATATTGTCATTTTACTTGGCAGGTTTGTGTGCATTTTGGTACTTTTGAGATTTTTGACTTTGAGGTCTCGAAGACTGGTTTTGAATAGACTCTATTGATAAGAGACCAGAAGAACTGGAGATGAGAAGGTTTTCTGATATTGTGTGAACTTTCCCATGCCTCTATGTCCATAAAACAACCCTCTCCTTATGCTTCCTCTTTCCTTATAAGGTAATACTTCCTGTAACCCTTGTCCAGATGAATATACATCTAACTTGCCAGAGTTCTTTTGTCTAACTGGAAAATGCTAATGTGCTTCCTGTCGTCTGTCTGTCTCCCTGTCCGTCTGTCACTGGGTCTCCATATAACTTACATATTAATGACTTGTTCTTTTGAGCTATGGGATGTAAGAAACACAGGGCAGCTGGACAATAGTTTAAATATACTCTCTTTACTGATAATAAACAGATAACTTCAGACACATTATGCAAGCGTTTGAGTTTGTCCCTTTTTCCAGGCACAGCTGGTATTGTATCAAGTACACATCAACCAATAATTATTTTGATTATTTATTATGAGTTTGGAGGCTCATTTAAAACCTTACAAAATGTCACGCCGCATGTCGCCTAAGCATTTCACGGAATATCATACTGTCTACTATACTAGCATACTTTATGGTTGTGTACGTGATAAAATTTGGTGCCATAGTTGGTCATTGAGGTGTTCTGTGATTGTTCAAAGTTGTTGAGCAGATCAATTTTGGTAAACGACATTGATATGCAGGACAAAACTGCTGCATCAAACACTGCCATAGCAGATCACATGATCATTTAGAAATGTCACGGGGTAAAACCTGTGACGGGCGTTTGGCCAATTTTTTTATTTATTTTTTTTTTTTACTCCTCGCTCACTATGAAGGAGGAGGCATCCCCTTCTGCAAAGTTCATTCAGAGTCCAGAGTTACAACGGTGAGAGTTTAAGGGTAGGGGTTAAGGCACAGAGGGCTCGTTTTGTGGAGAACGCTCAAGGTGAGAGCTGCATGTGGGTAGAGCGACGCCACACTCCAAGGACTGCAAAGGCAAGTAAACTAACCACTGCCATTTGATCACCACATGGTAAAGGGAGGCCATAGCACTTTCATCTACAGCGAGCACCAGCTTTCACAATCCAGCTGCCAACAAGAAAAAGGCACTGTGTTCACTATTAAGGTCCCCGTTCCCAGTTGGGGTAAGCCACCCATACGTCAGAAGTCACAAGGGCTCTCACCGAGGCTGCACCAATGGATGGCTTTTCAGGGCCAGCTTGCCACTACAGCGAATGGAGGTAAGCTGTGTTAAAAGCCTGTAGGAACCACTGCCCAGGAGAATCCACTCTGCTGCTCTAAATCTGCCAACATGGACCATTCTTCACACGTGATTTGCATGTGAGCGGGGCAATACCCTGCACCCAAGGGACTTCAAAAAGGTGAGCCTGCAACCCTGTTTTTGCACCAACCTGAGCACACTACACTGTCATCACGCCAGCCTGAGCACATAATACCACCCTTTTACCTGTCTAAGCTACTTTTATCTGAGTGCCACAATTGTATCTCTTCAAGTTTGGTGGATAAAGGCGAGAGGATGGTGAGCCGCCGTGCCACCTATTAAAGCTCTTTGGATAAAGGCGAGTGGGCTGCGTGCCGCTATGTCCCCTTTTGGAGCTCATTTTGCAAAGTTCACAAAGGCGGACGGACTGAGAACTGCAAACGTACATATCAGAGCTCACAGCACGAAGGCGGATGGACCGAACATCATCTACTCACCAGGCAGAGCTCATGACAAAAGTGGACTCAAAAAGAGGAGACTGAACACAGCTAATGCACTTGTTTGAGCTGACTGTACAAAGACGGACAGACTGAAAACCGCTGAAACCCTTCAGAGCTCATGGCACAAAGGCAGAGGTACAGTATGGGACATTGATGATGTATCTGCATAAAAAGCAAAGCTGCATGTAAGAAGGGCGAAGACCGGCAGCCCGGGAACCTTAAAGGCACAAATGCTGAATGCCGCTGTTTTGGCGCTGCGTTGGATGAAGCTAAGAAAAGGCCTGTACGAGCCGCCACAGCACTTTTCATGCCTGCCAATTATCAGCCTGTGAACCATCTCCAAGAAAGGTAAAGGCTGTCATCGCCATTAAGGCCCCCGCTCCCAGCCGGGAAAGCCACCCAGTCGAGAAACATCATAAAGAGGCCGCACCAACAGAGGGCTGGGCGGGGCCAGCTGACCCTGTCCACAAAGCTGCATCAAACTGTTGGCAGGAGCTGCTGCCCACATGCTTGGACCCTGTAACTCCGTCACTGCCAACACTTGCATCATGCCTTTTTTGCTGTGACACAGAAGCTCCGAAGCTTGTATCGATGGGGTGTGTCCAAATGAAGCCTTGCTTCAAGGTGTGTGTCAGTTCCCTGAGAGTCACGTGACCAATGACAAACGAAATAATAATAATAATTTTTATTTATATAACACCTTTCCAAAGCTCAAGGACACTTTACAATGAATAGAAAAAGGGGGACAAACAGACATTAAAGTAAAAAAAAAAAAAAAACTAGGAGACAGACATACGAATCGAGCTGTAGCATTCAGAAAACAAGTACGTTTTGAGTAGAGATTAACAGAACGGAGAGAGTGTGGTAGAGAATTCCAGAGCTTAGGTGCAATAACACTAAATGATCTGCCCCCATTGAAGATAGGCGGTACCGAGGGATAGGATAACTGTGAGCCAGTCAGCTTTCAATACCATGTATTCAAATGAGTTCGTGTTGTGAAAATTTTGTGAAAAAAGTTGTTTCAGACTGAGATTGTCCCGGTAAATGACAGCAAGACCACCTCCTTTGCCATGCAGTCACGGTCGAGCGAGATACTTGTATCCATCAGGTGCAAGAAGATTTAACTGAGGAAAATCATCCGGAGCTTTCCAGGTTTCAGTGAGAAGAAAAAAATCAAGCTTATTGTCAGTGATATGTGATATCTGCAGTATGATGCTGGAAACCAGTGAGATAAATTAGAGACTGATGAACAGTACAGCCAGCAGCTGTTGTTTGGAAGCAGTCAATCTTTGATTAGTCCAGATACACGGAAGGGACAAAAGTAGAGCAAAAAGTACTCCTGAACACACGCCATGAGCGGTGGATGTACCGTGGACACCGGAGAATCCCTAAACTCCGGCAGTGTTCATACGTCATGGAGTCAAGATGCGGATGGCAGTTCAAGGCCCTTAGTTGCGATGGTAAATATCTAATATCCGTGACGGAAGTGAAATGCAAAATGAGACAAAAAAGAAGAGAGAAAAACAGAAAAACTTTAGCCCAGAACATTACAGTACTGAGCAAGTGAGAGCCAGACACAGGCAAAAACTGCGCTAGCCAAACCCTGAAGCGCCACTTCACCAAAAACAACAGACTAAATAGAAGACAGCACTCCCAAATAGCAAGCAGTAAACAAAAAGCGCAACCAACTGAGAGAGCGATCACTCACCCATCAGAAGAGCCGAGCGTGGTGGAGACGCTAACAGGGCAGAAGTCTCGCAGCGGCCCGGTGGCAAAAGTTTGATAGTTATAGTTCAGTTTGATTGAAGCCACAGCAATGAGATAATGAGATAATCTAAAAAATCTAGTAGAATGGTGGAAAAACATGCAGCATTAACGAATAAATAAACAAACAATCCAGGTACGAAGCGGAAGCACAGACGCGCACAGCGTTCTCGTCCCGGAAGTGACGAGAAGTGACCGCACTTGTCGGAAGTGATTGCATTTGTCGGAATCACGTGACCAACTCGTTCTGTGCTTAAGTAAAGGTTTGTGCACTCCAGTTAATTTTCAAAGATTCAGAGATTAGTTGCTACACAAAATATGTCCACTAGATGGCATTAAAACAAGCCCTTGAATGAAACTTCATGAAAGTAACCTTTTGGAGATTCTATTGGCTGGGAAGCCTCGACACCTAAATGAGGCTTAGTCTGGCCATCATTAGTAAATTCTTCCTCACTGTCCAGAACATTCTGAAGAGCTTCCTCAGCTGTACAGCACATGCCATCTTTCAAACGTGCAGAAAACTCACTGAATCTAAGATTGTGTGGGGGCAGATGTTGAGGCGTGGTC
This sequence comes from Clarias macrocephalus, assembly GCA_011419295.1. Taxonomy (NCBI): domain Eukaryota; kingdom Metazoa; phylum Chordata; class Actinopteri; order Siluriformes; family Clariidae; genus Clarias; species Clarias macrocephalus. Next base: position 30,000 of record JAAGKR010002977.1, read on the forward strand.
TTGTATGTAGATACATACAAGTCATTATCAGATAATGAAGTGCTAGAGAAATTCTGTACGTCTTCTTGGATTCATACAGATTACATAAACTGAGAATGTTTGTGGCCGTACATTAACAAAAGTAGACCTACAAATTCAAATGATGTACTACAGAATAGTTATGTTTATGATCAAACATGACTGAGCATTTCACGGTTACCAGAAAAAAATGCAAATGGACCCGCCGACTCCTAATTAAGAGCTTGGTGAGAGCTCTATTGCTATTACGGAAGACTGCATGGTGTTAATACTGCTTTTATGATGCAGATCTGGCAACCCTGTTTATAGACGCTAGATGGAGATGAATGTTTACTGACAAAAATCTGACCCAAAGACTCTGTGACAAATCATCAGTGTGCAGTGAAAAGAAACAATCTTCCTCCTCAGGACATTGATGATGAACCTAAAACTTCTGCTTCAGACTCACTATTAGAGAATGTGTCTTACTGAGGAGCAGGTCATGTGACTCTCAGAGAGATGATCTTACCTCAGTGTCTCCAGTTTACAGTGAGGATTCTTCAGTACAGCACAGAGAAATTTCACTCCTGAGTCTCCTAATTTTTTATTGGTCAGATCCAGTTCTTTCAGGTCAGAGGGTTTTGATCTTAGAACTGAAGTCAGAGCAGCACAGTATTCATCTGAGACACGACACCAGTCCAACCTGTAGAGAGACACAATGACACACTCTTCATCACCAGATTTTCATCTTCATTTAAGACTTACTTTAGAGCTGATGTGTTTGTAAAATTATGTTATTATGATGGAATGACATCACCTGTTTATTCTAATTAACAATGTAATTAAAAATGATCATACTGAGTTTTACATTTTGTTTCTCTCAGCAGATGTGTGCATATTTACAGTAGACATTAAGTAGAAAAAGAGTTTGTAGAAAGAGTTAAAAGGTTAAAGCTAAAAATAACCTGGTCAGCTTTAATGTAATCATTGATTACATTTCAGGTTAAACCCACGTACATATCTGCCTGTCTTCCTGTACTGCAGAACTTTCTGTCTAATTTATTAATACAAAGAAATAAAGTTGTAAATTTGTTCTAAGGTTGAGTATCTTATGCCTTGTATATACTAAGTTGTACTTTTTTTGTCGTCAGCCAAATACACTCCCTGTTCAGTAATCGGAGAGTGAATTACACACGTGGACAAAATTTTTGGAACCCTTCGGTCAATGAAAGAAAAACTCACAATGATCACAGAAATAACTTTAATCTGACAAAAGTAATAAAAAAAAATTCTATGAATGTTAAACAATGAAAGTCAGACATTGCTTTTCAACCATGCTTCAACAGAATTATTTAAAAAAAATAAACTCATGGAACAGGCCTGGACAAAAATGATGGTATCCCTAGAAAATACTGAAAATAATGTGCCCAAAGGGACATGTTAATTCAAGGTGTGTCCACTAATTAGCATCACAGGTGTCTACAATCTTGTAATCAGTCAGTGGGCCTATATATAGGGCTCCAGGTAGTCACTGTGTTGTTTGGTGACATGGTGTGTACCACACTCAACATGGACCAGAGGAAGCAAAGGAAAGAGTTGTCTCAGGAGATTTGAAAGAAAATTATAGACAAGCATGTTAAAGGTAAAGGCTAGAAGAACATTTCCAAGCAGCTAGATGTTCCTGTGACTACCGTTGCACATATTATTCAGAAATTTAAGATCCTTGGGACTGTAGCCAACCTCCCTGGATGTGGCCGCAGGAGGAAAATTGATGACAAATCAAAGAGACGGATAATCCGAATGGTAACAAAAGAGCCCAGAAAGACTTCTAAAGAGATCCAAGGTGAACTTCATGCTCAAGGAACATCAGTGTCAGATCGCACCATCCGTCGTTGTTTGAGCCAAAGTGGACTACATGGGAGATGACCAAGGAGGACACCATTGTTGAAAACAAATCATAAAAAAGCCAGACTGGAATATGCCAAACTACATGTTGACAAGCCACAAAGCTTCTGGGAGAATGTCCTATGGACAGATGAGACAAAAATTGAACTTTTTGCCAAGGCACATCAGCTCTATGTTCACAGACGATATGAAGAAAAGAACACTGTCCCTACTGTGAAACATGGAGGAGGCTCTGTTATGTTCTGGGGCTGCTTTGCTGCATCTGGCACAGGGTGTCTTGAATCTGTGCAGGGTACAATGAAATCTCAAGACTATCAAGGGATTCTAGAGAGAAATGTGCTGGCCAGTGTCAGAAAGCTGGGTCTCAGTCGCAGGTCATGGGTCTTGCAACAGAACAATGACCCAAAACACACAGCTAAAAACACCCAAGAATGGAAAACCAAGGGGAAAACATTGGACCATTCTAAAGTGGCCTTCTATGAGCTCTGACCTCAATCCTATTGAGCATCTTTGGAAGGAGCTGAAACATGCTGTCTGGAAAAGGCACCCTTCAAACCAGAAACAATTGGAGCAGCTTGCTCATGAGGAGTGGGCCAAAATACATAATACAAAATAAATGCAGAGAGGTGCAGAAGTCTCATTGACAGTTACAGGAATCGTTTGATTGCAGTGATTGCCTCAAAAGGTTGTGCAACAAACTATTAAGTTAGGGGTACCATAATTTTTGTCCAGGCCTGTTCCATGAGTTTATTTTTTTAAATAATTCTGTTGATACATGGTTGAAAAGCAATGTCTTACTTTCATTGGTTAACATTCATAGAATTCTTATTTATTATTACTTTTGTCAGATTAAAGTTATTTCTGTGACCATTGTGAGTTTTTCTTTCATTGACCGAAGGGTACCAACAATTTTGTCCATGAGAAATCAGATCAGAGAAAACCAGAGCAATCAAAAAAGTAGATCAGATAAAAACTAAGTTTTGCCTTAAAACAACTCCAGGGCATTAAAATTCACTTATACCACTTCAGGGCTGTTATTTCAGCTGTGAAAATATGAAATGATTCCAGTAAAAATATTTTGCTTTTCTCATTAATACTCCAGGGCATCTCTATGTAATCTGTATGAATCCAAGAAGACGTACAGAATTTCTCTAGCACTTCATTATCTGATAATGACTTGTATGTATCTACATACAAGACCACGCCTCAACATCCGCCCCCACACACTCTTAGATTCAGTGAGTTTTCTGCACGTTTGAAAGATGGCATGTGCTGTACAGCTGAGGACGCTCTTCAGAATGTTCTGGACAGTGAGGAAGAATTGGCATTGCAAAAGTATTCATACCCCTTGAAGTTTTCCACATTTTGTTACGGTACAACCACAAATGTAAAATGTAAAAGTATTTTAAGCAATAGACCAACACAAAGTGGCACATAAATTGTAAAGTGGAAGGAATTTTTTTTATTTTTTTACAAATAAAATTCTGAAATTTTTATATGAGGGCATTTTTTATACCAAATGCATATTATAATGCCAAAGTTTTATGCTGTAACAAAATTAACTGCACAGGCAAACAGACATGGACTGACAGAAAATTTTCTGAGACTGGTTTCGGGTACTCCAATGTACAAACGAAAAGATGGACAGTGGAACAGTGGAGGACCTCAGAGATGATCTTACCCCAGTTTCTCCAATTGACAGTGAGGATTCTCCAGTAAAGCACAGAGACCCTTCACTCCTGAGTCTCCTACTTTATTATTAGACAGATCCAGTACTCTCAGGTGTGAGGGGTTTGATCTTAGAGCTGAAGTCAGAGCTGCACAGCCTTCATCTGAGACACCACAATCATACAACCTGTAGAGAGACACAATGACACACTCTTCATCACCAGATCACACTGTGTCAATCATGTTTGATTGGAGAATTAAAATATCTACAAATTTGATCGATCAGGTTCTACAGGTTTAAGATATGAAATTCCCAGTAAATAAAAATTCTATAGAAAGACATAAAGTCAAAAGGTCCGATGTACCGAGGTTTTTCTGTACGGAAGGAAGGATCATGTAAAAAAGTTTGAAAGTAAATCTGATTAAATATTCTTTTTAAATGAATAAATCTGTGAGATTAACGGTCATCAGTGTTACACATTATTTTGTCCTCCTATCAGAAGCAGGTGTAAATTAGCACAGTGTTGTTGGAGCGGTTGCCAGATCCCCGGGTTTAATGAGGAACTGTTCTTCTTCTGGAGTAATATCTTTGGCTGTGGTATGGAGGTTGGAGAATTTTTCCATACATTATTTTAATTATATCTGTACAGAGCTTGTGAAGTTAATATCATGCCACATGTCATCTACGTCTCAGCACCATAGTTGGTGGATGATGCATTCTCTGTGTGTTAGAAGATGTTGAGTGGCTCGATTTTGGTAAACAATCCACAATATTCCACATTTTTGCATTTAATTTTTGGTTCGATGGCTGATAGTCTAGTTCAAAAGCAGAGTGCCACCTTACCTTAGCAAGTACGAGTGTGCTCTCACAGTTTGCCGGTTTGTGGATCAGTAGATCTTACACACAGACACTGCAGACTTGTTCATCAGCTTCCAGTGACTTTTTAAACTCTTTTAAACTCTTGTAAAGTGAAAGGACTTATTCCAAAGAAAAAAAAATGTATGGAAGACCCACTGAACGTGCTGTATCTAGAAATTAATTAACAACGGCACATCTATGCCGTTGCTAAGGTTTGGTCAAATTCCCATGAATGGTTTAGGAGGAGTTGCGTCATACAACTCAGTGTTTTTGATCTCTACAAGTTCCTCAAAATATTTGCTGCTTAGCTCTGGCATTTAACATCCTTCAGTAAGGTCTCTTTTCTTTAGGTTTCACATTGTAGCAAATATAAGAACAATAGTAAACCGCTCTCAACTCTGTCACTCTCAACACATTTTGATCAGAAATCACCATGGCAACCGGTTAGTGTTACCACCAAAGATGGGGACACTTTCTCCAAAAGCAACACGTTATGAAAACACATTCTCTATATTAAAACTTACAGTAGTGATCATGCACTATGACCTCCTCTCATACACATACCTATTGATCCTGTTCTCAACTTCAGCTGTGTTTCAGACACACTGCAGTCACATCTTCCTCCTCAGGACATTGATGATGAACCTAAAACTTCTGCTTCAGTCTCACTGGTCCAATCCAGAGTGTGTTTTACTGAGGAGCAGGTCATGTGACTCTCAGAGAGATTATCTTACCTCAGTGTCTCCAGTTTACAGCGAGGATTCTCCAGTACAGCACAGAGACGCTTCACTCCTGAGTCTCCTACTTTATTATTAGACAGATCCAGTACTCTCAGGAGTGAGGGGTTTGATGTCATAGCTAAAGTCAGAGCAGCACAGCCTTCATCTGAGACACCACAACCAGGCAACCTGTAGAGAGACAAAATGACACACTCTTCATCACCAGATTTTATTCTTGGTATACTTGTTATAAATATGTCTTTTATGTTGGACTATCTGTCCTCTCTTGTCCAATCACAAGGTATAATTACAGTATGTCACAAAAGTGAGTACACCCCTCACATCTCTGCAAATATTTAATTATATCTTTTCATAGGACAACACTTCATAAATGACTCTTTGACACAATGAAAAGTCAGTGTAAAGTTTGTAAAGCAAGCAGTGTAAATTTATTGTACCCTCAAAATAACAAAATATACAGCCAATAATAGCTGAACTCCTGACAACAAAAGTGAGTACACCCCTAAGTGAAAATGTGAAATGTCAATATTTTGTGAGGCCACCATCATTTTCCAGCACGGCTTGAATACTCTTGGCCATGGAGTTCACCAGAGCTTCACAGGTTGCCACTGGAATCCTCTTCCACTCCTCCATCACAACATGGTGGACATTTGACACCTTGTGCTCCTCCACCTTCCTTTTCAGGATGGCCCAGAGGTGTTCTATGGGGTTTAGGTCTGGAGACATGCTTGGCCAGTCCATCACCTTTATCCTCAGCCTCTTTAGCAAGCCAGTGGTCATCTTGGAGGTGTGTTTGGGGTCATTATCATGCTGGAACATTGCTCTGCAGCCCAGTTTCCGATGGGAGGGGATTATGCTCTGCTTCAGTATGTCACAGTACATGTTAGAATTCATGTTTCCCTCAATGAACTGTAGCTCCCTATCCCAGCAGCACTCAAGCAGCCCCAGATCATGACACTCCCACCACCATGTTGGACGGTAGGCAAGACACACTTGTCTTTGTACTCCTCACCTGGTTGCCGCCACACACGCTTGACACCATCTGCACCAAATAGGTTTATCTTGGTCTCATCAGACCACAGGACATGGTTCCAGTAATCCTGGTCCTTAGTTTGCATGTCTGCAGCAAATTGTTTGCGAGCTTTCTTGTGCATCATCTTTAGAAGAGGTTTCCTTCTAGGACAACAACCATGCAGAGCAATTTGATGCAGTGTGCGGCGTACGGTCTGAGCACTGACAGGCTGACCTCCCATCCCTTCAATCTCTGCAGCAATGCTGGATGAACTCATCCGTCTGTTTTCCAAAGCCAATCTTTGGATCTGACACTGAGAACGTGCACTCAGCTTCTTTGGCCGACCATGGCGAGGCCTGTTCTGAGAAGAACCTGTCCTCTTAAAGCGCTGGATGGTCTTGGCCACTGTGCTGCAGCAGAGTTGCAGAGTGTTGGCTATCTTCTTATAGCCTAGGCCATCTTTATGTAAAGCAACAATTTGTTTTTTTAGGTCTTCTGAGAATTGTTTGCCATGAGGTGCCATGTTGAACTTTCAGTGGCCAGGGTGAGAGACTGGAAGAGGTTTTATACCAAATTTAACTCCCCTGCTATCTGGTGACACCTGAGACAGTGTAACACTAATGAGTCACATGACAAAGGGGAAGGAAAATGACTGATTGTGCTCAATTTATACATTTTCACTTAAGGGTGTACTTACTTTTGTTGCCAGTGGTTCAGCTATCATTGGCTGTATTGTTAGTTATTTTAAGGGGACGATAAATTTACACTGCTATACGAACTTTACACTGACTACTTTTCATTGTGTCAAAGAGTCATTTATGCAGTGTTGTCCTATGAAAAGATATAACTACTGTAAATATTTGCAGAGATGTGAGGGGTGTACTCACTTTTGTGACATACTGTAACACTGACCAAAACATTAACTCTGTTTAGTGACATTAGTCTACAGAGATTATAACAGGAAGTGAAGAACTGGGTGAAATATACTTAGTTTTATCGGTGTGTACACACATGCATGATTACATTCAGATCCTGGCTGACATCAGCAACTAACGCACTCAATGCAACTCGACAAATATGGCAGCCAAGGACTACAACCCCCAACACGGCCTAGCAAGATCACTAGAATTCTAATGGCACATATGTGAAACCAATCTCACAATCACTCCAGACCAGGGACCCCTGGGGGGCTCTGTACTCTCCGTATTTATGGAAGAAAGCCGAACTTAAATTATCCACCTGCAGCGAACCAAAAATGCCGTCTGCTTCTGTGTGCCGTCATCCTTTTATCGTGTGTACTGGAGCGTGCAGTCAGCCGTCAACAGAAATATATTAACAAAATATAAGCTTAATTAAATCAACTTGAAGCCATCAAAACCTGCATTTAAACATGCAATTGTCAAAAATATTATTTGATCCTTTCCATGGCTTTCATCTGGTGAGGATTATAAGGGTAGAACAAAAATCTACATAAACATTAGTAATTAAATAATTTAATAGTACTGTAGTTTTGTATGACTATGCACCAGTCTTTCTCTCTCTCTCTCTCTCTCTCTCTCTCTCTCTCTCTCTCTCACACACACACACACACACACACACACACACACACACACACACACACACGCACAAATAATCAAATTACTATTATGACATTTAAAAATCTATTTTTGACCCTTTTGCACCCAAGCATGTTGGTAAAGCCACAAAATCTAATGAAAAAAAAACAAAACCTCTTATTTAAGTTCAGAATGAAATGGCAAATTCGGTAAATAACTCATCTTTTATAATCATTAAAGCTGTGAGTCATTTAAAAAACTCCAGTATTAAACTGAATGCTTCGTTTTCATCACATCTCCGCTGAGAGGATTTCTGCGTATGTATCATACCTTCAGTTCTCTTCTTCTTTTTTTTTTTTAAATAAGTCAAAAGCTGTGCTTGAATTGTTCTCTTGGCCATTGCGAAAATGCAAATAGCATGAAATGACGCAAACTCACGCATGGTTGTGAACAGCAAACGGGGAAAGGTGACTGGCTTTGAATGAGTAAAATGTGATTTTCTAAAAGAAGCAGCCACATGGTATCCAGGTAACAATCAAAATATCACTGCTTAGCACTGGCATTCAACTTCCTTCAATAACGTTTTAGGTTTCACATTGTAGCAAATATAAGAACAATAACAAATCGATCTCAACTCTGTGTCACTCTCAACTCTCAATTTTGGTCAGAAATCACCATGGCAACCGATTAGTGTTACCACCAAAGATGGGGACACTTTCCCCAAAAGCAACACGTTATGAAAACACATTCTCTATATTAAAACTTACAGTAGTGATCATGCACTGTGACCTCCTCTCATATGTAAGCATATTTTAGAAAATATACTTATATGATGCAGTAAATAATAATATTAACCAAAAATTAAAAGTAACAAAAGGATAGAAGTAAGCAGAAAAAGATCAGTATGCAGTAAGTAAGAAAAAGAACTTAGGAAAACATATTGGGGAAAGGAAAGGTGTCAGGCACGAAAAAGTACGAAAGAGGGAAAAATGCACTTAACATGTCATGTATGTAATTAATAGAGGGGGAAAGTAAAAGCAAGAGTGCTTGTAATTGAAGAACATAAGTTATAATTGTCAACAAAGTATGGGGAAAATGAAACTGGCAAGGAATACGTGCTCATCAGATGATAAATCACAGATACACAGATACCCGTGTGCAGGGGAGCCAGGAACGGAACATAGATAAGACAGAGGCACACAGGCGCTGGTACGAATATCATGTTTAATGAAGAAAAAATACAAGAAATAAAAAGTACATTAAACATAGTTAATAAAAGCACATAGTAGAATAGAAAATACATGGTATAAAAGTAAAGTAAGAATAGCATAAGGGGCCTGTAACATTAACAATAAAAAAAGAAAAATCACACATCAAACCTTCTGTGAGCCAGCACAACACCGATGGGAAGATCAGTAAGAGGAATAAAAGCAGAAAGGCCACGATTCAAAAGTAGCATGGACGCGGGAGGAAAATCCGTTTGGGTACCAAGGGACACCTTAAAATCGGTCTGAGTGCCCACAGATACGTAACAATCATGCCTTTGGATGGATGGCGCTGGAGTGCTGGACTCCGGCCTTACGGGTCTAAAAGATTGAGGAGGATTACTGGCCTCCAAACTCAGTCTTTTAGAAGGACCAGGCTTGGAGTCACCCTTCTTAAAATAAGTAAGGCCTTTCTCCCATAGATATTGCATCAAGGATCCAGAGGACTCAGGTTCTTCTTGAATAGAACTCACAGAGGCCCGGTCCATTACTGGCTCAGTAGGATTGTAATCCTCAGAAGGAACATAATCCGGATTGTCTGAATCATCCAGAGGGATGGAGTCAGTGGTTGAGCAGTTGCGATTAGCTGTAAAATAAGGTAAGAATGTATAAAACACCAAAAGAGGGAAGATTAAACAAATATTGAAAGAAACAATACGAAGGAGATGCTTACCCATGGTGAATCTCTTGAGAAGTGAAGAACAAACCGAGAAAATCAAGAGAAGTATGGAAAAATTTGGGTAACGCCCCACTATTTTTCAAAATTAAAGAAAAGAAAGGTGTAAAGATAATGGAAGATAATTTATAAGGAAAATTAAAACATAATGGGAAATAATAAGAGCATAAGGCGGAGTCAAATGACGAGGTATATGACATAATAAGACAAGATATAAAAACTATAATTATAATAGGAGAATTTTTAAGAAAAAAGTTTTTTTGGATTATAATGGGAACGTCTTCCAGGAATTGGGTTTGAACATTTTCCAGGAATGAGGAGAACATACCAAGGAGGGGGTGATAAGGATGAGCCCCTCCTCTTGAAAAACTGTATAAAAAGGCATGAATATTTTTTGGTAGTGCTTGGATTGCTAAGCTCACTCACTTTGGTTTTATTGCTGCAATAAATCCTGTCTTATTTCATCCACATCTGCATCGAGTGAGAAGTCTTTTTTTAAATTCTTTTTACTAAATTTAAGTACATGTTTAATATCTTGTATTGAGGCAACATCAATAGATGGAAGACAAATAAATCTCCCACATTTATTGGTGACCCCGACTGCGATTGCCGTCACGGAGGGCCCCTCTGGGGATCTGGGACCAGCGCGGACTGACAGATCATCAACTTGTGTGCCGGCATAAAAGGTAAGCAGAAAACCTGTTTGATCAAATTTCTGCATTAGAAGTTCATGGTCTGTTAGTGCGTGTTTCCAGCTGGAGGGAATAACTCCTAAGGTATATTGAACACATTAATACTGATGTTGCCAATATTGACAGATTAAATTGAAAAATATAAATATATATTAATAATAAGAGACTGGATAAAGTAAACAAAAAGTAAGGAGATCTCCTAAAGTCATACTTCTTGTTTGTTTTTGCTGTATGTTTTTGTATGCTCTCTTTTACTTTTTGATATATTTAGACATCCGCGGTAACGCCACTGTGTTGGGGTTAAAGCCTTTGTATAAAGGAAAAACAAGTGGGGCCGGATCCAGGTAAAAATGCCTGCAATATCACTAGGTAGGGAACGTAAGCAAATTCCCAGATGTGGCAGGTGGAAAAATCCTGTGTCAAGGAAAAGTCCTGTAGGTGGTTGTGTTACGAGTCCTAGGGTGAGCCCACTGGTGTGTGAGGTATCGCTAGGAACGGAAAGTGATTTCATATAAAATTCCTACAGGTGGTATTGAAGTTTTTGGGCCCAGGTTTTACTGAAGAAAAATGCGTTTGTGCTGTGTGTCCTTTGTGTATAGTGTGTCTCTAAAAAGTATGTGTGCATGATAAGTTGTGCCAGATCCTATGTGTGTATGCATAAAATATATTGCTTAAATAATAAATAATAGTAATACTCATTTGAGATAACCTAGATAAGAGAAATATAAATAACAGGGGGGTGTTTTTGGACACCGTGATTATAAGACATATATAATATAATAAATTACATAAGTGATATATAAGCTATACTGTATTTATAATACATGTCGCCAAAATACGCATAATGAGATAATTGAGATTTGATGACAAGTGAATTTAGAGAGATTAATTGGGACGAGCAGATAGAAGAAGAAGGAACATTAACAAAGTGTGAATTGGAGTTTAGAATCTCGGAGTTAAGTCAGAGTGAAACATATAGATGGTTATTGAATAATTCAGGAAAAGATTTCATTTCAGAAAGAGAGTGTGACAAAAGACAAAAGGCTTAGACTTTCATTAATACCTGATGTGTTAGACCACAATTGCAATACACATACTGTAATTCTTACATCACACGTCAGTATGAGGCAATGAGTTTCTTCATAGGGTTAGTACCAAAGGAAATTAATTTAAAAGTAATAAACAGTGTGTCATGCACACCCGTAACACGACCGGCACAAGGACCCGGAAGTAATAAAGTCGGGTTTCAGGAAACATAAAAGGAAACAAGATGGCGCCCCACATTGCTCAGTCATTGAGTTTGCCCATGCCATCGCAGACGCTTTGCTCGTCTAAACGTGAGTACTCACTTTCTTGGGTTTCGCTTTCGATTGGGTGTGTGTATTTAGAATGCGGGTTTATTTGTGTAAACTCTTGCTCTCGCTTTGGGAGAGTTCTAATAATAACCAGCGTGGTTATCCTGCCTGCTCGCGCTACTTCCGCGTTTGGGTTTACCATCTACGCTACAGGGCTAACTGCTAGTCTTCTGGTTCATCTTCGGTTACTTCGTGACAGAATGACTGAGCCATCAGCAGTGAACCCAGTGGAGTTTGCTCGCCTCTGTGATGTGGTTGACCAGCACGCCAAGTTGATCGATCAGCTCCGTGGTGAAGTCATGTCTCTCCGCAAGGAGCTCCAAGACGTTGCGGTCTTGCGCCGCGAGGTGGCGGAGCTGCGACAGGAGAATGCAATCCTCCACGGGGTCGGCCGCTCAGCCGGCTGTTGCCACGCCCATCACAGTGGCTGCTGCACCGCCAACTCCCTCCCCATCTTCTGATGTTTTTCTGGCTTTACCGGATAAATGGGATGGCACAGATGGGAAGTGCAGTGTTTTTCTAACCGCATTGAATCTCGTGTTTGAGTTCAATTCCACCAGGTACTTCACAGACCGACTGCGCATTGCTCGTCTCGTTGCTATCCGGGCAGGCAGCTGAGTGGGCCACGGCAGTTCTTTGCTCAGATTCAGACGTCGCCTACTCATACACGGAATTCACCCGCCAACTCAAACTCACCTTCGAACATCCTGCTGCTGAGGTGGAGACCAACTCTAAACTATATCACCTATATCGCCGCTACACCGCGGAGTTTCGTACCCTTGCTGTGCAGACCGACTGGGGAGACTCCGCCCTCCGGACGAGCTACTACAAAGGACTGACTTCGCATATAAAGGACGAGCTCGCCGGACGAGAGCTCCCAGCGATCTTGGAGGGCTTAATCCAACTCGCCCTCCGGATCGACCGACGTCTGCTTGCCCGCCCCAAGCCAGCTCCCCGTACCTTGCCGCCCATCACGATGCCATTACATCAGTCTGCTCCTCGATCCACCACTTTCTTCCCCCAAGCTCCAGTCTTCCGAAGCCCGATCCTCATTCACTGCTCCACCTACTGGACCCGTTGGTTGTCCACCTCCCGCCGTGGTTAACACAGGAGCCGGGGAACCCATGCAATTAGGGCACGCCTCCTTAACCGCTGCAGAACGGGAACGCCGATTCAGAGAGGGGCTCTGCGCGTATTGTGGATCTGCTACACACCACAGAGCCATCTGTCCTCTGCGACCGAGAAACACGCAGACTGGAGTGAAAAATGAGAGTGGCTCACCGGGTTCCATCTCCCTCTCCACCACCTTGACCAATGATTCCCGTCTCACGGTAAAAGTACACCTCCAGTTTGACCACAAACGAGTTGGAAGTACCGCGTTCATCGATTACAGTGCCGCGGGCAACTTCATTGACTCTTCTTATGTCAAAAGACTGGGGGTAAAGACAGAGGTGTTATCCCAGCTCGTAACCATTACATCAGTTGATGGTCAGCCCCTCTCCTCCAGTCCCATCACCCTCCGAACCCAGCCTATCACCCTCGTCATTATCCAGCATCAGGAACAGATCCAGCTTTACATCACCTCCATTCCGTCACCACCTATCATCCTGGGACACCCATGGCTACTGCGTCACGACCCACACATCTCCTGGACCCAAAATCGCATCCTACAATGGGGACCGACCTGCAATGAACTATGCCTACGGGCCGAGGCTGGGACGTGCTCTAGGGAGACCGAGGTCCACGATGTCGACACAGATAACATCCCACGAGACTACCGGGACCTGGCTGAAGTCTTCTGCAAGAAACGTGCCACCCATCTACCTCCACATCGCCCCTACGACCTGGCGATCGACCTTCTGGCGCCACCATTTTCACTAAGTTGGACCTCCGGAGCGCCTACAACTTGGTGCGCATCAGAGAGAGCGATGAGTGGAAGACGGCCTTCATCACTCCTACCGGACACTATGAAGGCCTGGTCATCCCCTTTGGTCTCTGCAATGCACCCGCGGTATTCCAACAATTTATCAACGACGTTCTCAGAGACATGTTAGGCCGCTGGGTGTTCGTCTACCTGGATGATATCCTCATTTACTCCCGAACCATCAACGAACACGTCCAGCACATCAGGGCGGTCCTAAAGAGACTCCTCGCCCACCAACTGTACTGTAAGTTGGAAAAGTGCGCTTTTCATGAGCGCTCCACCACGTTCCTGGGTTTTGTCATTTCGTCCCAGGGTGTGGCCATGGACCCGCAGAAACTGGAAGTTGTGAGTCATTGGCCCCTACCCAAGACTCTCAAACAACTCCAGCGATTTCTCGGGTTTGCTAACTTCTACCGTTGCTTTATCCGGCACTACAGTACAGTTGCAGCCCCATTAACCGCTCTGACTCGCCCCTCATCTCACCCCTTCCATCTCACTTCCACCGCCATCTCCGCCTTCCACGAACTCTGTCGCCGCTTCACCACTGCCCTCATCCTTCTTCACCTGGATGCTGACAAACCATTCGTTGTGGAGGTGGACGCTTCAGATGTGGGCGCCTGAGCCGTTCTCTCCCAGCGAGATCCAGACCAAAAACTGCACCCTTGCAGTTTTTTCTCCAAGAAATTTGACCCCACTCAGCAGCGATACGGAGTAGGGGACCACGAGCTGCTGGCCATAAAGTAGGCCTTGGAGGAATGGCGACACTGGCTCCAGGGCGCCAGAGACCCGTTCATCGTCTGGACCGACCATCAGAACCTCATTACTATCCGCACATTGAAACAACTCAACCCCAGACAGGCGCGGTGGGCATTGTTTTTCGAAAATTATAACTTCCACCTGTCATACCCCGGGCGGACTCCGTGCCTGTCCTACCACCCACCAAGATCCTTGCATCAATTAATTGGGATTTGGAAACGAGGGTTCGCCAGGCACAGACTGCGAAGACCAAACCAGCAGGTGTGCCGCCTGGTTGTCTCTATGTCCCCGACTCCATCAAGACCGACGTCCTCCAATGGGAACATTCCTCCCCAATTTCTGGACACCCTGGAAGGCGACGCACACTACTCTTCATTCAATGCGCCTTCTGGTGGCCAAATATGAGGAGGGACGTGGACGAGTTCGTCCAGGCATGCCCAGTGTGTGCCAGGTCCAAGGACAGCAACCAGCCATCACCAGGGGAACTTCAGCCACTCCCAGTTCCCCGCCGGCCCTGGACACACATTGCCGTTGATTTCATCACGGGCCTGCCGGTTTCCGAAGGAAAGGACACCATCCTCACCATCGTCGACCGGTTCTCCAAAGCTGTACACCTGGTGGCCCTGGTCTCCCGTCAGCCAAAAGGACAGCTGAGCTGATATTAGAGCACGTAGTCCACCTGCATGGGTTCCCAAAGGACATTGTCTCAGACAGAGAGCCCCAGTTCACCTCCCGGTTCTGGAAGGCCTTCTGCCGTCTGATCGACTCCACATGCAGTCTGTCCTCCGGCTACCACCCACAGACTAATGGTCAGACGGAGCGAACCAACCAACAACTGGAGCGCTACCTGAGATGCTTTATTGCTGATCGTCAGTGCTCCTGGGCCCGCTTCCTCATATAGGCTGAGTTGTCTCACAACCTCCATACGTCCTCTGCCACCAACCTCAGCCCGTTCGAGGTGTGCTACGTTTTCCAACCTCCGATGTTCGACCATCAAGAACCAGAGGTTGAAGTACCGTCGGCCCAACAGTTTGTTCGCCGGTGTCGACGGCTCTGGAGACGAGCAAACAATGCCATCCGACTTGCTAACACCCGCTACACCATTCAACATCGCCGTCGACACCCACCAGGACGAATGTACCAAGTAGGTGACAAGGTATGGTTATCAACAAGAAATCTACACCTGCAGACTGAATCACGGAAACTATCACCCAGATTCATCGTACCATAGCGCATCAATCTCCGGAGTAACCCTGTCACCTACCGGCCCCAGCTGGCTGCGGCCCTCCGGATCCACCCGGTATTCCACACATCTCAACTTAAACCCTTCACTATGTCACCCATGGTACATGCTACTTCCACGTTTGGGTTTACCATCCACGCTACAGGGCTAACTGCTAGTCTTCTGGTTCATCTTCGGTTAGTTCGTGACACAGTGTGCTAGAATTTAGAGGAATAGGTGGATCTCCCTTTTTCACTCCGCTCTTTTCCCTATTGCAAGCACACCCAGGTTTTGACGTACTACGGTTGGATGAAAAGGCAGAAGGGCGAATAGTGAAAAGGGACAGACTACACGAAGACGGAGCTGGTCCGCTAGTGCTGTGTCATGAGTGGAAGATTGGTAATAATAGTGAATTCACACTTATACCTGTGGGCCCTGACGAAAGAGTAATTCTTCAGACCCTTGACAAGATAGTCACGCCTCTGATTCTGACATTGGTGGACAATTAATGCTTAAAAAAAAGCAGTTATTAGAAATTGGCAGCAATTGCAAAGCAAATAGTAAAAGACCTCTAGTCAATAAAAGAGAGAAGAAGCATAAACACTCAAGTAAAAAAACTGAACAAAAGAGTGTGATGGAGAAGATATTCTACCGCGGGAAGAACGCATGGCCAAAGCCAATGACGCCAGCGGAAATAATAATAGCTAAACATAAAGAAGATGAAAAATATATCAGAAAATGCATTGTAAAATGGCATGACAGGACATCAGGAGAATTGCAATGGCCCAAAGATGGAACCTTCAAGGAGGAATGTTGCAAGGAAATAAAGGAAATGATTAGACATACAACCAGAGGAAAGAGTAGCAAAGAACGGATGAAACTAGAACAAAAGCTAGAGATTGTTGAATGGTTCGAAAAGGAAGGAAAGGAAAAGGAGAAAAATGAAAAAGAGAGACAAGACACAAGAAAAGACGATCAGAAGTTAGACGGAAGTGAGGAGAAGAAAGGGAAAAAATCAGAAAGGAAGAAATGATGAAACAAACCTGGAGTTAGAAAGACCATCACCATACACTGAGGAACACCTCCAACAGATGGATAGAGGAATGTATCCCATACAGGAACCTGGGGATTTGAAGGGCATGTAAAGGGACAAATTACAGTAAAACCATGTGACATGGAGCGGATAATCAGACAAGCCGAAAGACAAGAAGCAACAGCACCCAGGTACAGTAGCGGAAATGAAGAAGAATGAAATGACGGGAGAAGGACAGAGCCACGCGAGTCGAAATTGAAAAACTACAGAGAGATATGAGAAGATTGGAAGAACAGAATGAGCAATATCTGTCTAAAATACAAGGGCACATAGGTGAGCAACAAGTCACTCCTGAAGAGAGAGTAATGAACCGTACTGAAGAGAAATATCCCCTGGAGAAAGAAGAAGGGAAACAAGGCAGAGGAAGCAAAACAAATCTAATTCCCAAAGGGTCACTCCCATCATCACCTCCTGAGTCTGACTCAGATCACCCCGAAACTGAAGAAGGTGAGATGAGTGAAGGTAATCAACAAGAGGCAGTGGAAAGAAAAGTAAAGGGCTACATGTTCATTGAACCTGAAAGCGCTGCAAGAAGAAGGACAGAGAAAGGACAAACTAGTATGTCTAAATGTACTAGCCAAGCATACCCTAGGCAAAGAAGACAAGTACGGAACAATGAATATCAACACGAAGTTCCTAATACAGCCGAAAGAGATGCCTATAATCACGAGGCTGTTGAAAAAGAGTCAACTGAAGGAACAAGACCAGGCGGGGTAAGAAGATCTACACGTATAAAGAAAAACTCAAGCAGGTACACCGGGCCATACCAGCTAAGACTTCCTTATGGAAACAAGTACAGTCGACAAAGACATGCTGAAAACTGTGAAGAGGAAGAAGAAGACCCAGAGGAACACCATGAAGCTTCACAATACTCACTGGTGTCAAAAGGAAACCAGTATCAGTGTGCCATGGTCATTCATGGTCAATGTGCCATGGTCATTCATGGATATGACAGGCCTGATTAATCAACTTCCAGACTTGTGTAATGGAGCTCAAAGATGGATAACACAGTTTGAGGAGAAAACCACTGGACACCTCCTAGCAGTAGGAGACATAAAAGTCATTCTGGCGCAAACAATTGGGAAAGTAAAAACAGTGGAAATACTAGATGACGCCAGGCTGTTAACATTAGCAAGACAAGATGCAGGGGACAGCCTTGCATTTGGTCCACATAGGAACCAGATATGGAACGCCCTGAGGAAGGCTTGTCCTACCAAAATGGATCCAGAAAAACTGGAATCAATAGCAGTGGGAGAAAATGAGAATGTTGTAAAATTCATTAACGACTTCCAAACCAAGTGGAGAGAGGAAACAGGAGGCATATGGGACCAGACAGACACGAGTAAGAGCCTATTCCAGATGATGCTGAAAAAGTGCATGCCTCAAGAAGTCCAGACAGCCCTGGAAGGAGTAGTAGGGCTGAACACACTGCCATGGGACACGTTCCAGGCACACATCGTACATTACGTGGACCAATCACCACCCAGTTACACAAGATACAGCTGGGAGAACTAGCAGCGGCAAAGAAAAAAAGAGAAAGAAAGAGAAAAAAGCCAAGTACAAGCAGCCGTAATGGTACCAGAAGCACTCAAACACTCAAGACATGCAAACACTCAAGACATGCAATGCTGGCACTGCGGAGGAGCAGGACATCTTAGAAGAAACTGCCCGCAAGCTACATGGGGAGCTCAAAGTGGACCTCAATTTCAGGGACCATATGGTGCAGGTCAGACATCTCGAGGAAACACGGGACCTCCTGGCCCGAGAAAACCTGCTGGAGTACGAACGCAAGGACAACCTCAGAATCAATGGACAGGTCCCTGGATGGGACCCCAGAATTGGAATTGACGAGGCCCAGAGAAGCCAGAGGGGGAGCAGATGCAGTACATCTCAACACTGCATCCACAACAAAAACCAACCGTAATGGTGTCTATAAATAATTCGCAGCCAATTCCATTTATGGTTGACATGGGTGCAACTTACTCATGTATAGGATTGAAAGGCTCAAAGCTCCCTCTCTCAGGCAATACGATAAAAACCACCGGCTTCTCGGGACTATCACAAGTACTGCATTTTACAGAGCCCCAGATAATAACGTTAGAAGTCACCACTATAACGGCACCCTTACTGTTTTCACCCACAAAACTAGTTAACTTACTGGGAAGAGATCTGCTATGTAAGCTCAAGGCTAAAATTCAATGCAATACTAAAGGGCTATATGTAACAATAGGACAGTTCTTACAGACTACTGAAAAACACAACAACCCAGATACAGTATACTGGCTATTGTGCACGGGCAAAGGAGCTCAACATGCACGGGAGTTATGGGAAGAATGGATTATACAGCGATGACCAGATTGCAAAAGATTAACCTTGCCATTGCACTGTACCATGTACTATGATTAAGAAAGTCAGGATGAAGAATATGCACAATTATGGTCAGATGTAATGGAGAACACTGTCTCGGATGTAATACTAGGAGACATAATTGTGGGTGCCCCAGGAGAAGCCATCACTGTACACCTGACTGAACAAATGGAGCATTGGCATCAAGTGCCAAACACAGCACCCCACATCTCTTTACTGGTGGGGGAAAACTCGCAGTCTAAAGAATTAGGACTAATGGTCAAGCAAACAGCTGAAATAACTGGGTGGGGACAAACCTCTAATCCATCTGTACATATATCACAAGATTGAAGATTTTTGAAAATACAATTTTCAGGAATAGATAGAATGAGGGCTACACACACGGAAATAGATGGGAACATTCTGTTGTCAACACATCCTCAGAGGGGGATGTGTAACACTCCATTGTCATCACACACACAAATGCCAGTTGAAGCAATAGGACAGATAGACAAGAGGAAATTAACATTAGAGGAAGAGCTGTTGAAAACTATCCCAGAAAAACTATGGACAAAGCATTCCACCGATGTAGGATTAGTTAAGTCTGGAGGACAAGCCCTAATTAAAATAAGACCAAATGCAAAATTACCTTATCAAAGACTATATCCTTTGACACCTCAAGCCATAGCAGGGATAAAACCTACTATATAAGGACTAATAAAGTCTGGGGTATTGAAACCCACCAAAAGCCATTGTAACACTCCCATATTTCCTGTCAAGAAGTCCAACTCGGACAAATGGAGACTCGTGCATGACTTACGAGCCATAAATCAAATTGTAGACGCAGAATTACCCATGGTACCTGATCCTCACACCCTACTGTCCAATATACCAGAGGATACTCAGTGGTACATGGTCATAGATTTATGTTCAGCATTTTTTAGTATTCCGCTACACCCAGGATCGCAACATTTGTTTGCCTTCACCTATGAAGGACAACAGTTGACCTATTACCATCTTCCGCAAGGTTACTGCAAAAGTCCATCAATATTTAATCGAGTGCTAACGCAAGACCTAGCGTCAATAAACATTAAAAGTACTTTAATAATGTACTGCAATGACCTATTGATTTGTAGTCCAACCAGAGAACAACGCAAAGCAGATTCATCAAGAGTCCTGACCGTACTAGCTGAAAATGGACATAAAGTCAGCAAAGAAAAACTTCAGTTTTGTAGACAGGAGGTAGAGTATTTGGGTCGAGTGCTGAAGGGAACATCTAGGCACATCTCTCCAGAACATATTGAAGCGATACTGAAAGCCCCTAAGCCACGAACTGTAAAGGAAATGCTGTCCTTCCTAGGTATGGTTGGATTCAGCAGAGACTGGATTTGTGATTTCGCAATGAAGACAGCACCTCTACAAGCATTGATCAAGGCAGCTGGACAAATGAAAAATAGTGCAGTATTAGAATGGACACCTGAGGTGCTGGAGGCCTTTGAGCAGTTAAAGAAAGAACTTTGTACCGCACCTGCATTAGCCAGTCCATAGTACAATAAACCTTTCCATCTTTATGTCTCAGAGCGTGGCGGTTTTGCCACAGGAGTTCTGACTCAACAGCAAGGCCCTAGCAAACAGCCAATTGCATATTACAGTACAGCGCTGGATAATATGGAAAAAGGCATGCCTCCCTGCTACTGAGGGGTGGCGGCAGCGGCATTTGCTTATCAAATCAATTACGCATCAATTACTATGGGACATCCAGTAACGCTGTATACCACTCATGCACTACAAACACTCCTCACCAGTCCATCATTTGTGATTACGAATGCCAGAAGAACAGGATATGATGTAATACTCGCTGCACCAGAACTAACTATACGAAGGTGCCAGACAGTAAATCCAGCAGATCGTATGATGACTCCAGCTGAGGGAGATCCTCACGATTACCACATGGTGTCAGCAGAACACCTAAAAACACACCAAGATTTAGAGAATCAACCTCTGTCACACCCAGACTGTATATTCTTTGTAGATGGGTCATGTTTCAGAGATGGAGACAGTAACAAAGCAGGCTATGCAATAGTGATGCCAGCCCTAGAAGGAGAAAGCTTCAAAATTATGCAGGCAGAACATGTGTCGCAACCCTGTTCTGCCCAAATAGCTGAGTTGCTTGCCTTACCTGAAGCTTGTAAGCTAGCGGAAGAGAAGGCTTGTACAATATATACTGATTTAGCTTACGCATATGGAATATGCCATTTGTATGGCCCCATATGAACTCAAAGAGCTTACAAAAAAGCAGACGGAACATCAGTAGTTCATGGAGAGGCAATAGCAGAACTGTTAAGCTCAATTAAACTACCGTCTAGACTAGCTATGGTCAAATGTACAGCACACAGAAAAGATGGTACCTTTGTTAGTGATGGAAATGAAGCAGCAGATGAGGCTGCAAAGAAAGCTGCTGTGAATCAAGCAAATATGATGCCAGAATCAACTACACCAACATAACCTAGTCCACAAGCAGATGATGAACCTAGTTCATCTGAGTCAAGCATTGATCCTGATGAGGGACCAGGTTCTAGTCCAGAGCCAGAGGACAGGGTATTCCTTATACGTGAAGATTATGCACCTCCTGCACCAGATCTATCTTCATTAGCAAACATGCAGGCCACAGCGTCTGGAGAGGAAATTCATAAATGGCTCGCAAGAGGAGCAAAGAAAGACGACGAGACTAATATATGGTGAAGTGCAGATGGCCGTTTTGTAGCTCCACAAAGCTTTCTCTCAACCTTGATAAAGCAAGCACATGGTAATGATCATGTGGCAAAAGGGGAAGTAATAAAAAGAATCCAAAAAGCATGGTGGTCGCCTTATCTAGGTCCTATGGTTCATCAGACGCTATCACAGTTTTGTGACATTTGTGCTAGATTTAACAATAGAAAGCATTTCACGTCACCCATAGGACATATCCCAGAACCAGAATGGCCATTCAGGCATATAATGTTTGATTATGTAGATATGGGAGAACCCCGAATACAAGGGAAACGATACATCTTGGTAGTTGTGGATAGATTCAGTAGATGGGTAGAAGCTGTAGCAACATCTAAGGAAGATGCAACAGCAGTGGCAAAGTTTCTGTGTAGGGAAGTAATACCTAGGTTTGGAATTCCGGACACGATTAGTTCAGACAATGGAAGGCATTTTGCGAACAAAATAATGCAGAGAATAACACAATGGTTAAAAATCACGCATAAATTTGGATGTTTTCGACCCCCAATCTCAGGGGATGCTAGAAAGAGAAAATGGGATTTTAAAAATGAAATTGGCCAAAATATGTGCCGTTAGCCTTAATGTGCATTAGATCGCAAACTAACAGAAACATGCACCTAACACCGCATGAGATGCTCAATGGCAGACCTATGCTCACGTCATTTGTTCATGGGCCCTATAAAGGCCCTGCACTTGCGCAACTTCAGAGTGAGCTTGATCATTATGTAAAACACTTATCTGAAATACACAAAGTTATTTTCCAACAGGTAAAGGGAGCCACATTAAGTGACAGCACAAGGCAGAGGGCAGCTAACAACGAAGAAGACGCAGAAGAGGCAGATGCGAGAACGGTATGACCTGGTGATTGGGTATTCCTCCGAGTGTTCAGAAGAAGGTGGAATCAAGCTAGAAGAGAAGGACCATACAAGGTGGTATTGGCAACTCCAACTGCTGTAAAAGTTCAAGGAAAGGATGTTATGTACCACCTAAATCATTGCTGCAAGGCGCCAAATCCCGACCAGGTAAGGGATAGGATACTACAGGATGATATTGAAGAATTTCCATGAGCGGGACCTTCACACCTACAACCTGAAGCCAGGGAGGACGACGAAAGGCCCAGACAACAAGCACCGAATCCGTACGGACGCACTAGAGAGAGTTATGGTTGAAGCATTATGTCAAAATGTCAAAATTTATGATTGATTGATGATTAATTGCTTCTAAGTTTATCATAAATCATAATTCATATGAATAAATAATAACTATATTAACCACTCAAGGTCAAAGGTACATTAAGGGTGGGTAGTTGTTTCTTTATAGTTTTCACAAGTTAAAGTAATTAAGAATGTTGTTGTCTTTTTTTCCTGTAAGAGGAAAATGTTTAAGTCAAAGTTTTTTTGTCTCCTTTCCCCTCCTGAAAGTAAAATGATTTTCTTTCCACCGGGGGTATCCAAAACATCAAATGCTGTTTGATTGCTGATAGGTCAAAGGGTGGTGTTAAGGGGTGTAGTTGTTTCTTAATAGTTTTCATGAGTTTAAGTCATTAAGGAAGTTTGTTGTCTCCTTTCCCATGAAAATAAATGTATTCTATAATCTATCCTCCGGGATATCCAAAACGTCAAATTTAGATTTAATGGTGATAGGTCAAACGGGGTTGTATAGTTTTTACATGTTTAAGGTATTAATAGAGTTTGGTGTCTTTTTTTCCCCATGAAAGTAAAATGATTTTCTTTCCTCCGGGATATCCAAAACGTCAAATGTTGATTGATTGCTGGTAGGTCAAAGGGTGTTAAGGGCAGTTGTCTCTAACTTGTTTTGCACGTGTTTAAGTCATTAGGAAAGTAAAAGGTGTTTTTTTTAGGTCTTTCCTCCAGGGGTATCCAAAATGTCAAATGTTGATTGATTGCTGATAGATCAAAGGGGGTTGTTAATGGAATAGTTGTCTCTTAATAGTTTTCACGAGTTTGAAGTTATATCCAAAACGTCAACCTAATTTTGACGGCTAAAATCATTAAAGGTGTTTACAACCACCCCTGCCTTCTAAAAGTCTTTTTGACCAATCAGATTAAAGTAACTGATACCGCGTAACACACAGTTTCCTTTCCCGCGTGAATGTAACAGTTTACAAAAGTTGTTAAGAAAGTTGTTGTCTTCTTTCCCCATGAAAGTTTAGGTCATTAAGTGCATTAACACGTTAACACACATTTAAATGTTTCTATAAAGCATAACATAAATTAAATTCATGTTAGAATAAACTACATTGATAAATCAATGAATGTAGTGGAATGAGAATAATCACTGTGTCTGGAATAACTATTTCCTTATTCCTGTGACTTAAATATTGCGCAATCAGTACAAATCGACAAAAATATTTTTACCTGATTTGCTTGTTCCTGTTGTATTAAAGATAACTATTTTACAAAAGTAAAATACTTTTTTACTAAAATACCCCCCCAAAAGCCCCCACCAATGCAACCCCCAATCTAACATGTTATAAATGCTGAGAGTTGTTCAACTTGACACACATCCAAGTGAAAACCTGAACTTTTTACCAAGTCTCCAAAGAACCTCACCATTTCCTCCGAGACCATGGCTTTTCTAAACGGTAAGAAGAAACACTTTTCCCTGTTTGATGCTATTCAAGTTATTTTATATATATTAACAGTTTGAAAATCAACTTTACTTAGCAAAATGGTTGTAAATTTATATGTACTTTTCTACTTTTAATTAATAGTTAAATTTGTATGTTTTTATTACAGAGTAAAATCACTCGTAGGATAATGATACAAACGAACTAGGTAATTTATTTTGTCTCATAGAAGTGTGTAGTGAGCTAAAACTTGTTGGTCTGTTACTAAGCGAATATTTTACATGTTTCTGATATTTTCGAAAATGAAATCGTTGTAATTTCCGATGTTGGGATTGAAACCCTCACACCGGACTCTTCTTTACAAAGGCCTATAGCAACTGTGAGACCTTTGCGTAAGTGTCAGGGATCACCCCTAGAGGGCGCCAAAGCGCCCAGAGACTTCCTTTGTGTTTTCTGTTTTCTTTGTGTTCTTTTGTGTAAAACTCCATGTCCCAGAATGCACCTCGGTCAGGTGATGGGGCGCTCACCTGAACTGAGGTTGCTAATTAGTGTTTTGTTATAAATGTTCCTGAGTTCAGTTTAGTCTTGTCTCGCATCTATTCGGTTTGGGTTACTGTTTGTTCTCTGTTCTTCTAAGGTTCCTGTTTGTTTTGGTATATTGTTTGACTCTGTGTTTTCCTAGCTCAGTGTTCTCCTTGTTCTGTGTGCTCCCTGTTCTCTGTGTGCTCCCTGTTCTCTGTGTGCTCCCTGTTCTCTGTGTGCTCCCTGTTCTCTGTGTGCTCCCTGTTCTCTGTGTGCTCCCTGTTCTCTGTGTGCTCCCTGTTCTCTGTGTTCTTCCTAGATCCATGTTCACCTGGCTCCTAGCTCCATGTTCTCCTGGCCTTTGTCTGTCTCCTAGCCTGTTTGTCTCTGTTTGTTGGTAATGTCTAGTCTGGTTAGTCTGTCATGTTTAGTTTAGCCTGGTTTAAGCTCATGTTCTGTTCTTTTGGTTCCCTGTCTTGTTCTCATTAAAATCCTTTTGATCACCTCACCTCTGCTATAATGCCATTCCTTCATCCAGCAAGCAGTACCCATTACAGTAAGTTACAAATAAAAGTCTAAATATTCCATACTATAATCTCTTTTTTTTCTTTTGCATCATTTATATTTTTTGTTTATTTCCTATTTAGAAGCCATACCAGAAGAGGAAGTCGCTGTCCAAGTGCGGCGAAATCCCACCCCATATCCAGTATTTCAAATCAACCCAAGTATGAAATTGTTCCATCATTCTAATCTACTTTTGACCAAAATAACACAACGTTAAAATGCCTATTTTACTCATAATAATATATTTTGTTCTAGTTATACCTGATGATATCGAATTTGAAGATATTCTCAGGGACAAGGAAATAAGTGTTTCAGGGGAGTGGATATTACATATATTTTGCTTTTATACATATTGTCGGTCATCCTTTGAGTGCAAAAACTCATAATATAAAATTTTCTTTATTAGGTGCAAGCAACGTCAGACATTTCAGTGATTTTAGAAGTGGATTTTCATCCAGACAACCACGCAGCTGATGAAGGACACGGCATTAACGAAGCACTGGATGATTTTAGACATCAAATGTATGTTATGAATGAAAAATTTTACTCATCTTAATGACGTGTTTTATAACGGGTCACCTACGGAGGTTGTTTCATTGTTGTATAATAATCTTGAATTGTTGAATAGTTGTGCTAATAGTATTGTAGATTTGTTAAGGAGATTTCATATTAGCTATGGCAGAGAAACGTTCTAGCACCATTTCAGACGTAGAGAGTAACAATAAAAAAAAATCAAAACCGATAATGAGTACACAGCCCTGAACCCTTTCTTAACCGCTGTAATCAGTCGGTTAAATGAAAATTTAACACCGCCCCACCAAGCTGCTAGCCAAAGTGAAATTTCCAGTCAAAATGCATCCGATACACCAACAACGCAACAGGACATATTTTTTTAATTAAATCATAATTTATTATTGTTGCAAAATAGCGTAAATGATCACACGTCATCTACACAGTTAAATCCTTGTTTAATCGAAGCAGTCAACCAGCTAAATGAAAGTTTGAGGCCGTCAGGCCTGAGCAATACTTGGTCTGAAGATTTCAGCCAAAACTCAGTCCAAAACGTACCCGATACACCAACGACACAACAGGACACATTTTTTGAATTAAATCGTAATTTATTAATGTTGCAAAATAACCTAAATGATCAACCGCCATCTACACAGTTAAATCCTGATCTAATAGAAGCAGTCAATCGTTTGAACGAAACATTGAACGCATCTCCTCAATATCCCATCAGTATGGGATGCATTTCCAGAAACATCTCAAGGGCCAATGCCTCCTCCTCCAGATTTCTTTCATGATCTTAATCAGATTCTTATAATGTTAAATGACAATCTGGTTAACTTATTCGATCTCCCCGTCAACATTTCACAAAACTCTGTATCCGATGTTCAGAATGCTGAAGAGAATGTACCATCTCCCGATGTTCAGAATGTGCAAATAGATGTTGATGAGGATAATGTACCGTCTCCTGATGTTCAGAATGCACAATTTGGTAACGGGTTAGATCCTAATATCAGGGTAATTAATCGTGATAGATTCAAGAACACTGAGATTAGAAGGAGAGTGAATTTTTCCTCGATGGCTAATGTTGACAGCTTTGCAGATTTTTATAATTATGTTTTAGAGGTTTTAAACAGTTTGATAGGTGTGGCAAACGAAATGATTTCGCCCAAGGATGTTGTCACTGTTGAAATTAGAGGCGATACACTCAGTCTGTCATCACGCATTCAGTTAGTCAACGGGTCCATCAATTTGCAGTCTCTTCTGATCATGCTTGAAAATGCTATTCAAAGTAAGCGTGAAATTTCTCAAGTTGTTCATAAAAAAATTAGACATCTGTACATTTTTTACAACGAAGACATATGTTTTGCTTTATGCAAGTGGTATGCAACGGTATCTGGCAAAGTCTTTGATTTTAAGAAAAAGATGGCGGATTACTGTGTAAATGACGTCGACATTTTGAGAAAGGGGTGTTTAGCTTTCAGAAATGAAATACTCCAAAGTACAAAGGTCAACCCTTTTAAATGCATAACAATCGCCTCTGTCTGTATGAAAATCTTTAGGATCATGTTTCTTCCTGAAAACACTATAGCTATTCCACCTCTTGACAATTACATCAATGGGCAGAAATCTTTCTCAACACCGTCAATTCAATGGCTCAACTACATTTCGGTCACGCAAAATCTACCCATTCGACACGTTTTGAACGAGGGCGAAGTAAGGTTCGGTAACTTTTTTGTAGACGGTTACTGTGAGGTGGGTCAGAAGCGATGGTTCTTTTCAAAAACCCGAGAGATAAGTTACAGATCAGCATACTAGCGCGTCAAATGTATCCCGGTAACAGCAAGTATTTTTTAGAATGTTTTCACGAAGCCACTTCTAGATCTTATGGGGATTTATTTGTTGACCTGAAAGCACAAACACCAGAAGAACTCGTCTCCGGTCTGGGGTGTTTCCGCAGGAGAATCCTGCTGTGTATGTCCCTAAGAAAAAGTCTTTGAGGTATTGATAATAATGTCGGTTTGCTTGAAAAAATCCCTGCCGTTGTTAGTCATTATATGCGTCTCACCCCCGAAAGAGAGGTTATTTTACGCGATGCATCGACCAAGCTCATATTAAGTATATGTGAACTAGCTTTAAACGTTCTTCGAGGAAACATACCGCTGCAACAAAACAATACCGGGGGTTGAAAAGGCAGAAAAAAATCATCAAACTTTTTGCAGATAAAAGAGCATCTGTTGAAACGAAAAGGAACGCTATTAATCAGTCTGGAGGATTTCTTCTGCCTCTGCTCAGCGTAACTGTTCCCTTTATAACCAGTTTAGTTGCATCCCGTAACAGTTAACATGGAGACAGCAGATAAAATGTATTTAGTTCCTAAACATCAGCTTGACAAACTTAAAAACATGACAGCGGAACATGAAAGTCTAAGAAAAACTGTTGAAAACTTGGACGAGGCAATCCGACACATTTTGTCAAGGACTGATCTGAACGAATATGAGAAGGCAAAGCTCTACACATTGGCCCTGCAGAAATTTTTTAACTTGGTTAAAGTAGGTGATCAGGAAACCGCTCAGCTGACCCTGTCTCTACCGAATATACTGGAAAGTAAAGCAGAAGCTACATATGACCCTGGGTCTGACGGTTTATAATATACATTCTTCAACAAACGTTCAGACACTTTGGAGTATCAGGACAAGAATGAACAAACATCTGTGTAGATTATGCATTTATTCACAGGTAACGTATAATGCAAGTAAGATTTACATTTTTGCACAATAACTGTTCAATCAGATACTTAAAATTATTAAAAACATCGTTTTCCCTTTCTAAGTAATTTACACACACACACACACACACACACATCGGTTACGTAGGTTAAGATACATGATACATAACTAGTTTTGCAGTCAAAACACACACATCGGTTACATAGGTTAAGATACATAATACATAACTAGTTTTGCAGTCAAAAGGAGGACCAAAGCATTTTTTTTTTTAATAATAATAAAATAAAAAAAAGTATGATGGTTCGCTCAACCTTCAGGCTTTTCTTGCAGTCAGCATTGACGTAGCATGTTTTGCAGTTTCCCATGTGTGTGGCTTGTCAGCCGGTTCGAGGGATGAGTGAAAGGTCCAAAAATCGATAACATCTTCAAAGACTTGCTCGCCACAGATTTCTTTTGCTTTCTCTTTCACCTCACTCACAACAGATTTGATGTTAACCTCATCTCGCCAATCGAGATAAGGTTAACATCATGAGGATGACACAGTTCAGCGATGCCTTGAATTTTTTCCAGGGATGGCATGTGGTTGATACCACACAATTTCAGAGCTCTTGCTCTTTAAAGTGTATTTCATCCACGGTTTAAACAGTTTTTTCAACAATCTGAAGGCGTTCATGTGCAGTAAGTAGTTGTCAGGATCGAACAAACACGCGTGCTGGAGTTGACTCGGGTGATCAATCGCACATCCGTGGCAGTTGTCTTTCAGATCCTGATCAATAACTCTGTCCAACAGCTCCCCTGTCTCAGCGCGGACAATGGTTAAAGTGGTGGTGGATAGACACCCGTCGTGTTCATCATCATCATTGGTTGGTAGATAGGTGAGATTTCTTTTTCCTAGTCTCGCGCCGGAGCTTTCATCTTCTTCAAATCCCGAGCAGGCTGCCTCGGTAGCAAGAGAGTTGTAAAGAATGGGGCTGTATTCGCGAGCCATACTGTTTGCTGATGCTCAAAAAGCTCATGGTCTTTAACAAGTTGGTAAGTCATCTTCTTATACAGAGAAGGGGTGGAGTCCATAGGGTGTGTATGTGTGTTTTGGAGGCGGCGCGTTGTTCCGCTCGGAAGGAGAGGTGATCAGAAGAGATCAGTCCGTCTTAGTTTTATTTCAGATGTTTCTTTGTTTCCTTCCAGCTGTAGAAATAAGTCATCAATTTGTTTAAAGCAGTATCGAAGCTCTTCCCAACTAGTTCGGTCGTACCTCACACAACCGCTGTGCTTGTTCATGTCTAACCAGTCATCACCAAAAAAGACAATGTAGCAGTGCAGCGAAACCTCGTTCTTAGCAAAATTTGTTAGTCTCATGTGATACGTGTCCTGCGGAGATGACTTGCTTGTCCATTTACGTTTGAAAGCCTCTGGTGAAAACACATCCTATACAATGTAATATTCAAGGTCCTTACACCATTTACGAAACTTTTTCCAGTTAATCTGATCAAAAGTTATTCTCTCTGTAGCTTTACTCCAGTGTATGTGTCCTGGTTCCGATATCTTAAACAGCGTAACGCTTTCTTTTTCTTCATTGAAAATGAAGCCGGCAGTACATACATTTGTCAATCCCCAATATTGAATCTTTTCATGCTCTGAAAATGTTTGAATTCTTGTCAAAGTAGCCTTAGACTTTTTCGGTGCATCTGGACAAGCAGCCATAGTTGAACACTTTAAAATCAACATTATTCCTTACCCAGAGCCGCCATATTTGAAAGGAAACTGTGTGTTACGCGGTATCAGTTACTTTAATCTGATTGGTCAAAAAGACTTTTAGAAGGCAGGGTGGTTGTAAACACCCTTAATGACTTGAGCCGTCAAAATTAGGTTGACGTTTTGGATATAACTTCAAACTCGTGAAAACTATTAAGAGACAACTATTCCATTAACAACCCCCTTTGATCTATCAGCAATCAATCAACATTTGACGTTTTGGATACCCCCGGAGGAAAGACCTAAAAAATACACCTTTTACTTTCCTAATGACTTAAACACGTGCAAAACAAGTTAGAGACAACTGCCCTTAACACCCTTTGACCTATCAGCAATCAATCAACATTTGACATTTTGGATATCCCGGAGGAAAGAAAATCATTTTACTTTCATGGGGAAAAAAAAGACACCAAACTTTATTAATGACTTAAACATGTAAAAACTATACAACCCCGTTTGACCTATCACCATTAAATCTAAATTTGACGTTTTGGATATCCCGGAGGATAGAATATAGAATACATTTACTTTCATGGGAAAGGAGACAACAAACTTCCTTAATGACTTAAACTCGTGAAAACTATTAAGAAACAACTACACCCCTTAACACCACCCTTTGACCTATCAGCAATCAATCAGCATTTGACGTTTTGGATACCCCCGGTGGAAAGAAAATCATTTTACTTTCAGGATTGGAAAGGAGACAAAAAACTTTGACTTAAACATTTTACTCTCACAGGAAAAAAGACAACAACATTCTTAATTAGTTAAACTTGTGAAAACTATAAAGAAACAACTACCCACCCTTAATGTACCTTTGACCTTGAGTGGTTAATATAGTTATTATTTATTCATATGAATTATGATTTATGATAACCTTTGACCTAGAAGCAATTAATCATCAATCAATCATAAATTTTGACATTTTGACATAATGCTCCAACCATAACTCTCTCTCGCACTGAAGGACTGCCGTGGATAGAAGAACCAGAAGGAGAACAAAGCTATTGGCCGGAGTGGCCCCAAGAAGATACTCAAGACTGGGAAGCGGAACTAGACGACGAAGAAGTAGAAGCGGAACTCGCTGGACCATCATGCAAAACAAGAGCCCAAGTTAAACAGCGGGAACACAAACGAACCAGACTCAAAGCAGCGCGACGACAGATAGAAGAAGACACTGGATCAGATAGTAACTAGAATATTTGGAGTAACCACAGTTGAAAAAACGTACCTAACTAAAAATACCCCGAGAAATATATTGTGTAGATTATTTGGACATAATCCCACGTGCCGCCGCTGTGATCCAGATGGAGAAACCACGTTTTTACTACCCCTAAAAGGCTTAAGAAGACCTGTACTAATAATAATGTTTCTGATGATTGGTTTAATTGACAGCAGAGCCATTGGGAACAAGAAAAATAAAGCAGAATGGACCACTGAGGAGAGGCAAATGTGTTGTGCTCTAGCAACAGTGACTAGAGCAAGAAGGACAGCCAGATTGTCAACGTGGGAGAGAACAGTAAAATGGTCAGGGACTTTTCAGATAGAAGTTGACATAACGCAAGCTTCGGGAAAACAAGTACGCATCCTTGTAAGATTGAAGGGGGAACGTGGATGGAACAAGATGACTAGGTCATATGAAATGATTGAAGCAAGCTCAACATCCAATGACAGGTGTGCATTCAATAAATCATCAACAGGTAAAATATGAGGAGCACGTTTACTACTACCTGATTGGCAGGGATGTTATGCCATGGCACCCAACCAACCCAGAATATCAGATGAAGAATCGACAGCATATGTAATGATAATCTCACAATTGATAAAGGAATCACCCCAAAATCAAACGGAAGCTGACATGACATGGATGAACGATATGTTTTTCCAATGGTTAAGATTCACAGCAGAGACCCTAACTGAAAAAGACTGCATTGTGTGTCATGATAGAAGTAATAAACCTCAACATGTGATAGCAACTCAAGGCATGGAGGAGTGTATAAGTGATCCAACATATAGTGCCTCACAATTGTGTCCCATCAGCTGCCTACTACACTTAGCTGCATTACATTATGGTCCAGAATGGATGCAGAATACGAGTAAGTGCACATATCATCCTGTAGAGACGCTAGATGCTGTCCAACGAGAGATAACACCCAGCCAGCAGACCTTCCCGCTATGCATATGCTCAAATGGAAGTATGGAAATAGGAGATCAATGAAAATTGCAATGAAACACAGCCGGCAGCAGGCTTTTCCATAGAAATGCGATAGTTCTGTGATGATGAAATGGACAATGTGTCATGTAGTGAGACAGTAAAGTTACGTCAACCTGATTTGAGCCTTGGTACAGCACCGTTAGCAGATATATTCTGGTACTGTGGTGGAACAACAGTTAGACAAATGTTGCCACATAACTGGGGTGGGTGCTGTGCTCCAGTGTTATTAGAAGGAGACTTGCTGGTCATAGGATTACATGGTAAGGATAAGAAAGGAAATAAACGAGATTGAAAAATGTGTGAAAAAGATTGGCCTAGAGGAATTACCGGTATGTAAAGAGTTTGATAGAGAAGGAGGACTATCAGTGACCTAGGATGGTATTCCAGTTGGGGTGCCGACTGAACATGAGGTCATAAACAGGGTAGGAGGAATCTTCACGACAATCTTTTTGCCATGGGTTCAAGTTTCAAAAAATGCGAGGTGGATCAACCTGCTCTATTACAATCAACAAAGATTTTGGAATCATACGTTTGGCATCATGAAACTGGTACAGGACCAACTGTGCAAAAATACGTTAATGACTATGCAGAATAGATTCGTCCTGGACACAATGTTGGCACCTTAGCGAGGGGTATGCACCTTAATTGGAGAAGAGTGCTGCACCTATATACCACGACATACCGGTCCAGATGGTAATATAACTACGATTTTAAGATCTATGCAGAAAATGAGAGATGAGCATGTTAGAATCACTCAAGACGTGCAAAGGAATAATGCATGGACTTCTTGGTTTGATTGGCTTAATCCTTTGAATTGGTATGGGCTACTTATAAAATTAGGGACAATCATCCTGATAGTACTAGGAACTCTACTCATTTTGTCATGCTGTGTCATTCCCCTGGCTAAAGCAAGCATTCAGTTGATGGTGGGACAATACATAGTTGTTGTAGAACATCACGGGCCGATGATGGCAGATGAGGACATCGAGTGAGAATCTGTCTACATGCAGATGAATGAACAGTGACACTGCATTGCATGAAAAACCCATGACTGTATCCATATTAATCACATGTATACTAAAATGGCCAAGAATATTGGCGTATTATACCCAAGCATATTAATCGCATATTAATCTATTACTTAACTCATGCTTTAAATGATTATAGTCTCTATCCTGATAACTGTATTTTATGCTTTAAATAACCATATAAGAAGCTCTTGTTTCTGCTGTACACCCATGTGTCACAGGATGGAACCAATACCTGAAATGGCACCAGTACCTGATCCACAGAGGAAGATTTCCTGTGCAGCCTGCTGTGATGTATGGAAACATATTGTGGACCGCACCCCAAAGAAGCGATGGGAAGAGCTGAGATACGATCTGGCCAACTGGTATCCAACACGTCCTGGATGGCCAAGAAAGTTCATCACTATGGCTGATGTAGTGACAGGAGACTTCGAATGGATACAGTCAAAAGCACAGGAGACATTTGACCTAGATGTATGCCGAGGACTTCGTGTCACTACAACTTCGTATCAGCTTGGTCGACACCTGGAGCTAGGCCTCTGCAGTACAACTGAACCTGACGAGGATGGAGTCACATGGAGCTCATGCGGGCTGGTTAACATTGAATGTGTCTATATGGAGGCAATAAGGATCGTAACAAAGGTACTTTTAGGGGATGACATTTTATGGACAGATACATCACCATCGCAGCAGTGTACACTGGAAAATCTTCCATCAACCAGAGAATAGTTAGATTTTCTTTGGCTGAGGAAAAGCGAACCAAACGGAGTCTCGCGATTACTGTTGAACTGTGAGGACCTGTGTATACTTGACTACACGGATGAAGATCGAAAAGCAGTAGACGTTGATGAGGGTGAAAGCCTTGACACCCTTTCCATGTTTTACAGGGACCCAAATTCACTGTTTGAACAGATTTAATGGTTTCTTTTGTCAATAACTTTCCTTTGGTTCCGTTTCAGTAGAGTAGGCATGCAGTCCAGGTGGTGAGTGAACTGTCGAGCACAAAAAGCTGGCAAGGTGGGAATTTTTCCTTCTGAATTGGCCACATGGAGGGTTTTTTTCGCCCACCTCTGGACTCAGCAGATATGTATTTAAGAAACATATATTCAGCACCTATATAGCAGTTACAACTACTCCTCTACAAACATATACTCATTAGAATGTATCTTCATTCATCCTTTGCTCTTCAAACCTTACAGATTTGTGTACCCACTGTATGCTCTTGTGTATGTTTTCTTTACTTGTTTGGATGAGGGGAAATATGTAAGATGTAAGGTATATTTAAGATGTAAGGTAGACGGAGAATTTTTTTTTTTCAATGTAAGCATTTTTTTCTTTTTCTTCCTATTATGCGACTTAAAAGTCGCAGAGGGGGAAATATGTAAGCATATTTTAGAAAATATACTTGTATGATGCAGTAAATAATAATATTAACCAAACATTAAAAGTAACAAAAGGATAGAAGTAAGCAGAAAAAGATCAGTATGCAGTAAGTAAGAAAAAGAACTTAGGAGAACATACTGGGGAAAGGAAAGGTGTCCGGCATGAAAAAGTACGAAAGAGGGAAAAATGCACTTAACATGTCATGTATGTAATTAATAGAGGGGAAAAGTAAAAGCAAGTGTGCTTGTAATTGAAGAACATAAATTATAATTGTCAACAAAGTATGGGGAAATAAACCTGGCAAGGAATACGTGCTCATCAGATGATAAATCACAGATACACAGATACCCGTGTGCAGGGGAGCCAGGAACGGAACATAGATAAGACAGAGGCACACAGGCGCTGGTACGAATATCATGTTTAATGAAGAAAAAAATACAAGAAATAAAAAGTACATTAAACATAGTTAATAAAAGCATATTGTAGAATACAAAATACATGGCCCAAAATAAAAGTAAAGTAAGAATAGCATAAGGGGCCTGTAACATTAACAATAAAAAAAGAAAAATCACACATCAAACCTTCTTTGAGCCAGCACAACACCGATGGGAAGATCAGTAAGAGGAATAAAAGCAGAAAGGCCACGATTCAAAAGTGGCATGGACGCGGGAGGAAAATCCGTTCAAGGATCCAGAGGACTCAGGTTCTTCTTGAATAGAACTCACCGTAGGATTGTAATTAGGACTGGGCGATAAAACGGTATCGGTATTTATTGACAGTAGACCATTGTCGATAACAATAATAAAAAAAACATTCGGTTTGAAGCGCTATAGGTTTATTAAAATGCAGCTGACTGAGCGTGCGCCTTGCCTTACTCTCAACAGCCTATCAGATCTCCCGATGAATGAGCGTGGCACGAGTGACCAGGAAACAACCAATAAGCTTACGCAGCCACTCCGCGTTGTGTCGTCACCAACTCATGTCAGTATAACACAACCGAAAATGAGTGCCGTGCCACGCAGTAGGGAGGAGATTGTGAATCAAAAATGATGCATCAGCTCACCAGTTTTTTTGGTTTCTTTTCTTCTGATCAACACCAGAACAATGTTGTGTGTAAGCCTTGCAAAAAAAAAAAAAAAAACATCCCGGCCAAGTATGGAAACACAAGCAAGTTGCTTGTGCGATGGAGAGATACTCGGCAACAATGCCTTATTGTAATGCTTGGAGGATTTTTTATGATATAACCCACGCGATCGCGTACTACATGGCCAAAGAAATACTAAAAGAATTACTAGAAAGTGTAGGAAAACAGTGGAGAGCGAGCTGCCGTCTGGACAAGCCGCATGTGTGACCCGTACATCAGCTTAAGCGTACATTTCAATGACAACTGGAATCTAAAGAGTAGATGCTTGGACACCGCATATTTTCCCGGAAACACCAGGGGTGAATTTATTGCGCAAACCCGAGCTGATGCGGTGCTCCACGTGTGCATCACGACTGACAGCGGGGTGGATATGGTGAGCCGCTTCACTCAACAACTTCACTCGTCGCGGTGATTTGGGCACTGATTACACTCAGCTATCTGTGAGTAAAGTTAATGAATAGTTGCATAATCATCCACATATAGTTTCTTTGGATGTAGTGCTACATGAGCGCAACTTCCCAATGTTGAGCAAACTTGCAAAAAAAGCCACCAGCAACCCCTCAGAAAGAACTTTTAGCATAGGGGGTAATGTAGTCACATTCACATCATTAACTCCAGAGATAGAGGGAACCAACTTGTCTTTCTTTCTCAAAATTTGTAATGTTGCAGTGTACAGGTATATGTGAATAATGATGGTTGGTTCCTCTACTCGAAAGCTCATATTTGATTATTATAATTTGTTTTGTTTACAGAGTTTGAGGTTTACTGTGTATTGTTATTATTGACATCTTACAGATGTTGATCTACCTCAAAGTACACACTTTGTAACATTTTATTTATTACGTTTAAGAGTCTCTTCAACACTTATATTTAGTTTATTATGGGACACAAGATATTTTTGTTCAAATCTTTTTGTTTTTGACTATTAAAATAATTTGCCTTAGTAATGTTGGTAAATTAAAATAAAGTGGTTAAATTCAATTTTTTTTTCTACTGGTCTTCATTAATAAATATTCAATAATTACCGATACCAAATGATATGAAACATTA
Source organism: Clarias macrocephalus (assembly GCA_011419295.1). Classification (NCBI taxonomy): domain Eukaryota; kingdom Metazoa; phylum Chordata; class Actinopteri; order Siluriformes; family Clariidae; genus Clarias; species Clarias macrocephalus. The sequence goes on from JAAGKR010002977.1 coordinate 67,316, forward strand.
TATTGTGATATATTTTTTTTCTGTATCGCCCAGCCCTAATGGTAATCCTCAGAAGGAACATGATCCGGATTGTCTGAATCATCCAGAGGGATGTAATCAGTGGTTGAGCAGTTGCGATTAGCTGTAAAATAAGGTAAGAATGTATAAAACACCAAAAGAGGGAAGATTAAACAAATATTGAAAGAAACAATACGAAGGAGATGCTTACCCATGGTCAATCTCTTGGGAACTGAAGAACAAACCGAGAAAATCAAGGGAAGTATAGCAAAAAATAGGTAACACCCCACTATTTTTCAAAATTAAAGAAAAGAAAGGTGTAAAGATAATGGAAGATAATTTATAAGGAAAATTAAAACATAATGGGAAATAATAAGAGCATAAGGTGGAGTCAGATGACGAGGTATATGACGTAATAACACAAGATATAAAAACTATAATTATAATAGGAGAATTTTTAAGAAATAGTTGGACTATAATGGGAACATCTTCCAGGAATTGGGTTTGAACATTTTCCAGGAATGAGGAGAACATACCAAGGAGGGGGTGATAAGGATGAGCCCCTCCTCTTGAAAAACAGTTTAAAAACTGTAAAAAAAAAAAGTTTTTTGGTAGTGCTTGGATTGCTAAGCTCACTCACTTTGGTTTTATTGCTGCAATAAATCCTGCCTTACTTCATCCAGATCTGCATCGAGTGAGAAGTCTTTTTTTGATTCTTTTTACTAAATTTAAGTACATGTTTAATAACTTGTATTGAGGCAACATCAATAGGTAGAAGACAAAAAAATCTCCCACACATACACACACCTATTGATCCTGTTCTCAACTTCAACTCTGTTTCAGACACACTGCAGTCACATCAAGTCATGTTTTGCTCTGCAGCTTCTCATATACGTACATCTGACCCAAAGACTCTGTGACAAATCATCAGTGTGCAGTGAAAAGAAAATGATGATGAACCTAAAACTTCTGCTTCAGTCTCACTATTAGAGAATGTGTCTTACTGAGGAGCAGGTCATGTGACTCTCAGAGAGATGATCTTACCTCAGTGTCTGCAGTTTACAGTTAGGATTCCCCAGTACAGCACAGAGACGCTTCACTCCTGAGTCTCCTACTTTATTCTTAGACAGATCCAGTTCTCTCACGTGTGAGGGGTTTGATTTCAGAGCTGAAGTCAGAGCAGCCCAGTCTTTATTTGAGACAACAGAATTCCACAACCTGTAGAGAGACACAATGACACACTCTTCATCACCAGATTTTAATCTTGGTATACTTGTTATAAATATGTGTCTGTTATGTTGGACTATCTGTCCTCTCTTGTCCAATATTATTTGATCCTTTCCATGGCTTTCATCTGGTGAGGATTATAAGGGTAGAACAAAAATCTACAAAAACATTAGTAATTAAATAATTTAATAGTACTGTAATTTTTTATGACTATGCAACAGTCTCTCTCACACACACACACACACACACACACACACACACACACACACACACACACACACACACACACACACGCAAAAATAATCAAATCATTATTATGACATTTAAAAATCTATTTTTGACCCTTTTGCACCCAAGCATGTAGGTAAAGCCACACAATCTAATGAAAAGAAAAAAAAAAAAACTTATTTAATGTAAGGGACTACCACCAGAGGCCACTGTGCGCACATGTTTGTTTTGTAGTTTTTTGTTAGTCGACTCAGTTTCCCAGAAGCCACCTCGGTCAGGTGATGCTGGAGCTCACCTGAACTGAGGCGGCACATTAGTATTGTTATAAATAGCTGGATGTTCTGGGAAACTGGGTCGAGCATTAATCTTGTCAGTGGGCATGTCTTTTGGTTTGATTCTGGTTTCATTTAGTTATGTTTTATTTCACTTATGTTACTTTACTTGGGCTCTGTTTTGTCCTGTGTTTGAGTATTGTGTAAGTGTGTTTTTAGGTTTATTTTGTGAATGGGTATGTGTACTGTGTAGTGGGTTTCCAAGGCCTCTAGTGGGTCTCCCCTAGTTTCCTGTGTGCTCCCCTAGTTTCCTGTGTGCTCCCCATGCTCCCTGTGTGCTCCCCATGCTCCCTGTGTGCTCCCTTAGTCCCTAGGATGGGCCCCTGGCCTCTAGTGTGTCGGAGTGTTCCCGAGTAGTCCCTAGTCGTCCAGTCCCCGTGCAGTCCCTAGTCGTCCAGTCCCCGTGCAGTCCCTAGTCCTAAGCCTTCGTGTCAGTCCTAAGCCGTCTGAAATGCTTGCAATGGTCTGAAATCCTTATTGGTCTGAAATGCTTGCAATGGTCTGAAATGCTTGTAATCATGTGGACTGCAAAAAGAGACTGTGCTTGTATGTGTCTGTTCCGAGTCCAAGTGTGTTTTGTTCGTTCCTTTTTGTTAATTAAAGACTCGTGTTTAAAAACAACCCCTCTGCACTTATGCCTGCTTTCTCTGCCCACGGCGTTAACACCTGCCCAAACTGCATTACATACCGGTTCGTGACATTTAAGTTCAGAATTAAATGACAAATTGGGTAAATAACTCATCTTTTATAATCATTAAAGCTGTGAGTCATTTCAAAAACTCCCGTATTAAACTGAATGCTTCGTTTTCATCACATCTCCGCTGAGAGGATTTCTGCGTATGTATCATACCTTCAGTTCTCTTCTTTTTTTTTAATAAGTCAAAAGCTGTGCTTGAACTGTTCTCTTGGCCATTGCGAAAATGTGAATAGCACGAAGCTTGCGCATGGTTGTGAGCAGCAAACGGGGGAAAGGTGATTGGCTTTGAATTTTGCAAGGAGTAAAATGTGATTTTCCAAAAGAAGCAGCTGCATGGTATCCAGGTAACAATATTGAATTCTGATTAACTAATCAATAGGTCGTAAGTCGTAGATGATCATACGTAGAGATTTTTAATATTTCATTTTAGATCACACATTTTACATAATACACAGCATTATTAATCTAAAGGTGATGGTATGGGGGATTATGGTTTTACAGAGGGGATGGTTCTTGTCATTTTTTTCAACAGGGGCATCCCCCCTCAAATCAAGCCCTGATCTTAATATGACAATAATTTAAACTTTAAATCTTTAATATCATTAATATTATATAGACTAGTAATCTTTAAAAAATGTAATAAATCTCGGTACTTTAATGAATTATTATTATTATCAATAATACGGAGGAAGTGACATCAGCACTGGTGACTTTGCTGAGTGTACCGAATGGTGGAGTTTTGTAGAGGGAAGTTCCCTTTTCCAACATTCACTGCAAACGGATCAGGGAGTAGGGAGCCCTCTGTGAAGTACACTTCGAAATGAAATGCAGCTCAGGGCTCGAAAATTTAATAAATCGCGTGCGGTAGGTGTCACCCGCTGTTGTGATGCATATTTTGAGCAGCAAAAAAATTAAAAACATTTTATTTTAAAGCTTCATATTTTGAATTACATTTGAAAAAAACTAACTAACTAAAATAAAAGAAATTTCAATTAAATACTAATTATTTATTTTCCAAAGCCACAGGGAGTCACAGCAGGGGGATGAAAAAGCCACATGCGGCTCCAGAGCCGCACATTACCGACCCCTGCTACAGACGATAAATAGAACTTCAAAACACTGACCTTCGTGAAGTACATGCCCCTGTGAGTAAAATCCTATATCCTATAAAATATTATTCAATTATTAATAGGATTTTTATTAGTTATATATATATAAATAATGAACCATCATTTTATTATTGTTTTGTTAATAGTATTGTTAATATTATTTTATTATTTACTGTTTTTCAGCTATGTTACAACCTCCAAAATGCTAATACTGTGCAAGGGTCTGCAGAGAGTGACAGCCAAGCACCAGACCAGAGTAAACCACAAGTGAAGTGACAGAGTTAGTGGCCGCTCTCTGTGCATTCATGGACAAAAACGTCCACAGAATAGAATACAACATTGTTCTCTCAGAAACCACCGTGCCTGACCCAAGATTCAAAAAGCTGGCCTTTAATGACAACAGAGCGGTTGATAAATCCCTTTAAAGAATAACTGCAGCAGCAGTAAGATGCAGCCAGCCAACTCCACTGCTAGGGGATGAAGAGGGAGAAGAGGCAGCAGAGGACAAACAAGAAGAGCCACAAGCTCTCCTGCTGTTTGGAGGTTCTTTAAAGAACGAGCAACTGAAGGCACTACAAAACAACATCTGTCTCTTCAGAGAGAATCTTCTCCAAAACAGGGCAGATAATAACAGAGAGAAGAAACAGGATCAACCCCTTAAAGCTCAGGCACTTGGTCTTTCTCAATGCTAATCTTCACTAAAGACTCGCTAAAACTGTTACCTGGATGCTGCTTTTTTCTTTTTGTTTTACATTTTCAAAATATATTCTTTTATATTTTGTTGTGTGATTGTCTAAGCTTGTTTCATTGCAAATAGTTAAAAGTTTATAAATAAAATACATAAAATCAGAAATTGCACCTTTTTGTCTGATCGGTCTTTGTTTTTGTGCTTTATGATTTTTTGTATATTTCTATATTTTTCTTATATGAGTCACACTATTTCAGGTGAAAAACAACATGTTAACACTGTACACCTGCTTTTAGTAAGCAAGTGTCAGGGATGGTGCCAGAGATTTGTTTTTTGCTGCTGCTAAGGCATCACTTAGCTTTCCATCCAGGAAGCTCTGAAATTTAGGGTTTCTCATTAACTGCTGGCACAAGTGTTTCATTTGCAACACCCCTGACACATACACACACATTTACACACATTTACAGTGTGCAGTACCTGCTCTGTGACAGTTACATTAAAACCACCAACTCTCACACACTATGTATGTAAGACTCACACACTCTCTGTTCTCATACATTCTCTTTGTTTCATGGCTCCTGCATGACTGTTGCATTTCACATAATATTGTGTGCAATCTGTTGTATTCTCTTTTAATCAGGTTTGATTGGTCTTCTGAATATAAAAATAGTGAAATATTGTTTTTGCCCCAGAGTTCTGTGCTACATACCTGCTTCCCTACATTTAGCTGCTGGAGAGCATGTACAGTAGGTGATTTGGCTGGTGTGTAAGGTAGGTATGATTTCTTTTTCTTTTTTTTTTTTTATTTATTTAATATTTCAAATGTCAGTTGTACAAAATGTACAGAACTTGAGCTATGCAGGGTGAGCTTTGTGGTTAGTGTTAGATAAAATGGCTGGGCATGCGGCGTGGGGAAAAAAGCCTTTATTTCCAGAAGATCACTCCAAGCTTTTCTGAAAAGTTGGTATCTGTAGTTCCATAGCTGTTCTGTGTTAAATACCAGGTAAAATATTGAGCTCATAAGAAACAGTCCCATGGTATGTGAATGAGCATCACATAGATACAGCGATGAGGATTTACGGTTTCTTCTTCAACCACCAATGTATGAAATTCATAACAGGAAACAGAGCAGAAAAAAATCTTGCATTTACTAACAGACATAATAACATCCATTATGGTATCACCAATGCACTGTTTATGCTAAGTTACAAAATATGCACACTGGATAACAGGACATGAGAGAAAGGTCAAAAGTTCAGCACGTGATAAACCCACTGGAATCAGATCACAATTTTTATTTGTAATTATTCATTAAAATAATTTTTTATTATTGCATTTATTTTTCAATTAGAATTTTTACTCATTAAAAATAAAATTTTCTAAATAAACAATAACATTTTGGGGTGCTGTGAAGGTGCTATGACTATCCTAGTAGTAGCTACAACAACCCCAAACCCCTACAAGACAACACGCATAGTTACTGTGACTCTCAAAAAGACGATTTTACCTCAGACTTTCCACTTCACTGTGAGGATTCTCCAGTACAGCAGAGAGAGTCTTTACTCCTGAGTCTCCTAGTGTACTGTAGGACAGATTCAGTGTTTTCACAGTCAGATGCAGTTCTCTCAGATTGGAGGTTTCTGAGTTGAGTGCTGAGAGCAGAGCTGAACAACATTTCTCTCCAACTTCATCACACCTGATACTGAAGGAAATAAAATAATACATAATGAAATGAAGTTAGAGAAAATAATCAAACAAGTCCTCAAATCTTTCACTGTAGCTTCTTATTTTACAAATACTAAAAGTACAAACACCAGTTAGACAATAGGCTCAAAGGGACAAAACTTTCAGTTTATATTCTGGCACTAAACTGGTCATAACTTCCCTTCTACTTAACATATTATTTTCATTTAAGGTGCAGGTTTAACTTCAGGCAAATACAGAAGGACTGATGAAGTTTAATTAAATTCTGTGCAGTCAGTTTTCCAGACAGACAGAACTTTTTTTTCTGAGACTGGTATTGGGTTCTCCAATGTATGAAACGTAAAGCTATCATTTAAAGAAAGTTAAAGAAGAGTTCTGACCAGTGTACAGATAAAACATTTCTTTTATTTATATAGATTATCATGGACAAAATAATATTTATATGACACAATAAGAATTTGTAATTACTATGATGTTTTAATTTAATGGTAATCATCTATTTAATCAATAATCACAGGTGTGAGACGGGATACAGTCCTGTCCCTGACAATGATGACAATACAAACTGTACAGTTTACTGTGGAGCATGTGGCGGGCGATGATTTTCAGACAGATTCATGTCATAAATATTGTAGTTTATAGTCTATAAATATGTTAATGTGCAACTTATAATAGTCTAAATAACTAAAATCAGTTTCTTCTGTAAATTTATATTCTCTATATTTACAAATCACAACAGCCCAGGTGTGTAGAGAGCTAAAGACTCCGGCTCAGCAAAGCAGCCGGCCCAGATGGAGTTTCACCTCGACTGCTGAAGGCCTGCGTGTTGGAGCTGGAAGAGCCTCTTCAGCACATCTTCAACCTAAGCCTGGAACAGAAGGTCCCTCAGCTGTGGAAAAAATCCTGCATCATCCCAGTACCAAAGAAACCATGCCCTGGGGAGATGAACGATCACAGACCAGTCGCTCGGACATCACACATTATGAAGACCATGGAGCGGACACTGATGCATCACCTGAGGCCACAGGTCAATCATGCTCTTGACCCCCTCCAGTTTGAATACCAGGAGAAGGTGGGCGTGGAGGATGCCAGCACCTACATGATCCACAGATCTCTGTCTCACCTGGATTGGGGCAGTGGTGCTGTGAGGATTACATTCCTGGCCTTCTCCAGTGCCTTTAACACCATCCAGCCGCTGCTCCTCAACGACAAACTGACAGATATGGGAGTGAGCTCACAGCTGGTGACAGACTACTTGACAGGCATGCCTCATGTGCAGCTGGGGGACTGCAGGTCTGACACAGTGATCAGCAGTACAGAAGCGCCACAAGGGACTGTGCTTTCTCCAGTCATGTTCACTCTGTACACATCAGACTTCTAGTACAACTCAGAGTCCTGCTGTGTACAATAGTTTACAGATGACACTGCGATCATGGGCTGTATCAAGAATGGAAAAGAGGAGGAGTGCAGAAAACTGATCCAGGACTTTGCTGCATGGTGTAACCTGAACAACCTGCACCTTAACTCCACTAAGACACGGGAGATGGTGGTGGACTTCAGGAAACCCAGGCCTCAACCAGAGTGGAGGTGGAGTCAGGCCATAGCATAACATTCTCACTAAACACAAGCTTTTTGCACATTATGTACAAATCCACTGACTTTGCACAATAATATGCACAGGAGCTTTTACCTTTTTTTTAAATATAGGATTGTTTTAACTTTGTTTTTCTTATTTTCTAGATGTAACTATCTGTGGACTGCTGAATCTTGTGAATTCCCCCATGGGGATGAATAAAGTATCTATCTATCTATCTATCTATCTATCTATCTATCTATCTATCTATCTACCTATCTATCTATCTATCTATCTATCTAAATCATAAATATCATATATTTAAAAGGATTTTTATTTTAAACACTAGGGACAACCTAACCTATTTTATTCTACACGTGAGTGTTAAACTATCATTTATCTATCTAAAATTTATCCAGCATTATGGTTTTATACAGTTGAACAGTTTGACAGTCAAATGAGATCACACCATTTTACCAGTTCTGAGAAAAATATATTTTGTGTATTGTTTCTTTGAGTCACAAATATATTAAACACAAATGGCAGAATAATTAATAGTATTAATATTAACATATTATTAACTCTATTAATAGTAATGATTGTTTCTTCTTGTATATAAAATATTTTGCTTGGTGTACTGAGGAAGTCGATACGGGCCCTACATGTTCTTAAACATGTGTATGTCACTGTGTACAGTATGTGCGTGTGACAAATAAAATTTGAATTTAAACAGAGTTCTTAAACAGTTCCAGGTTTAATAAAATAAAAAAACTCTCCTGATTATGTATCTTGGAGTTGGATGCAAGCTTGATAATGTACAACCGTTATGGTGGAAATGTGGGTGGGGATGAAGGGGAATGTGGGTGGAGGCAATGAAGGGGGGGTTTTTTAGAGATTGGTAAATTCGAAAAATAAATATCCAATATAGCATAGTACGATGCCATGAAAGTTCAGTGACATCAGCATGGAGTTCAATGTGAGCATGTGTGTGTGCTTGTGTACTCACACCTATTTATTGTATATCTGAAACAACTAATCTAAATCAAATTTCTCCAGTCTCTAACTGGTGGGTTTGTTGACACATGCCATGCTGTACCAATCAGAGTGAGCACAGTGCTGCTAGGTTAAAAACGGTGGGCGCATACAAGAATGTGTGCAAAATACACAAATACACATAATTTTGGACATTATACATACACACGTGGACAAAATTGTTGGTACCCTTCGGTCAATGAAAGAAAAACTCACAATGGTCACAGAAATAACTTTAATCTGACAAAAGTAATAATAAAAAAAACAATGTAAGTCAGACATTGCTTTTCAACCATGCTTCAACAGAATTATTTAAAAAAATAAACTCATGGAACAGGCCTGGACAAAAATGATGGTACCCGTAGAAAATACTGAAGATAATGTGCCCAAAGGGACATGTTAATTCAAGGTGTGTCCACTAATTAGCAACACAGGTGTCTACAATCTTGTAATCAGTCAGTGGGCCTATATATAGGGCTCCAGGTAGTCACTGTGTTGTTTGGTGACATGGTATGTACCACACTCAACATGGACCAGAGGAAGCGAAGGAAAGAGTTGTCTCAGGAGATTCAAAATAAAATTATAGACAAGCATGTTAAAGGTAAAGGCTATAAGACCATTTCCAAGCAGCTAGATGTTCCCGTGACTACAGTTGCACATATCATTCAGAAATTTAAGATCTATGGGACGTTAGCCAACCTCCCTGGACGTGGCCGCAGGAGGAAAATTGATGACAAATCAAAGAGACGGATAATCCGAATGGTAACAAAAGAGCCCAGAAAGACTTCTAAAGAGATCCAAGGTGAACTTCATGCTCAAGGAACATCAGTGTCAGATCGCACTATCCGTCGTTGTTTGAGCCAAAGTGGACTACATGGGAGACGACCAAGGAGGACACCATTGTTGAAAACAAATCATAAAAAAGCCAGACTGGAATATGCCAAACTACATGTTGACAAGCCACAAAGCTTCTGGGAGAATGTCCTATGGACCGATGAGACAAAAATGGAACTTTTTGCCAAGGCACATCAGCTCTATGTTCACAGACGGAAAAATGAAGCATATCAAGAAAAGAACACTATCCCTACTGTGAAACATGGAGGAGGCTCTGTTATTTTCTTTGGCTGCTTTGCTGCATCTGGCACAGGGTGTCTTGAATCTGTGCAGGGTACAATGAAATCTCAAGACTATCAAGGGATTCTAGAGAGAAATGTGCTGGCCAGTGTCAGAAATGACCCAAAACACACAGCTAAAAACACTCAAGAATGGCTAAGAGGAAAACATTGGACTATTCTAAAGTGGCCTTCTATGAGCCCTAACCTCAATCCTATTGAGCATCTTTGGAAGGAGCTGAAACATGCTGTCTGGAAAAGGCACCCTTCAAACCAGAAACAATTGGAGCAGCTTGCTCATGAGGAGTGGGCCAAAATACCTGCAGAGAGGTGCAGAAGTCTCATTGACAGTTACAGGAATCGTTTGATTGCAGTGATTGCCTCAAAAGCTTGTGCAACAAACTATTAAGTTAGGGGTACCATCATTTTTGTCCAGGCCTGTTCGATGAGTTTATTATTATTTTTTTTATATAATTCTGTTGAAGCATGGTTGAAAAGCAATGTCTGACTTTCATTGGTTAACATTCATAGAATTCTTATTTATTATTACTTTTGTCAGATTAAAGTTAATTCTGTGACCATTGTGAGTCTTTCTTTCATTTACCGAAGGGTACCAAAAATTTTGTCCACGTGTGTAGTTATACAACAAATACATAGTTATTTCTAGGCATGGGCAGGAGGTATGCCCCCAAATGCTTTGCCTACCCCACTAATGTCAAATATCCTCCCTTCACCTAGTGCTAGCACATCCATTTCGGGCAGCAGTTCTTAACCCTGGTCCTGGAGGACCACCTGTCCTGCACATTTTAGTGTTTTTTTAATGTAAAAAGAGATGATAACCGGATCATTTACTCACTCATTCACTGTCTATACCACTTTATCCTATATTCAGGGTCACAGGGGGCCTATCTCAGGAGATTTAGGGCACGAGGTGTGGTACACCCTGGACACACACTAATTCACACAATTTTGAGAACATCAGTTAGCCTCATCTGCATCTAATCTTTGGACTGTGGGAGGAAACAGGAGTACCCAGAGGAAAACCTCCAAGCACGGGGAGAACATGCAAACTCCATGCACACAGAGACAGGAATCAAACCTGGCCGGGAATCAAACCCGAACCCTGTAGGTAACCACTACACCACTGCGCCTCAAGATAATTTAGGATACAATAAATTGTTTAACATCAGCTACTGTGTTTTATATATATATACTTTTCAAGATGGGTGGTGACCATGGTGGCCATTTGGAAGTCGGCCATCTTGGATCCAACTTTTGTTTTTTCAATAGGAAGAGGGTCATGTGACACATCAAACTTATTGGAAATTTCACAAGAAAAACAATGGTTTTAACGTAACTTTATTCTTTCATGAGTTATTTACAAGTTTCTCTTTGTTCACAGCCATTGACATGTCGAAGAGGTTAACACGTGATGAGCAGATCGAAATTGTGTTGATATCTGGTGAACGCAGTAACCGGGTCATTGCAGCAGATTTCAATGCAAGACACCCTATGAGACCACCCATCTCCCATGCTACAGTTAGCAAACTGCTTGCTAAGTTTCGTGAAACTGGTTCAGTGTTGGATTAGCCAAAATGTGGACGTGAAAACTGTCACTAATGAACAAACATCAGTGGCTGTCCTAGCTTCATTCAGCAAGAGCCCACAGCGTAGCACTTTCCGCATGTCACTGGAGAGTGGCATCAACACAATTTCAATCCGCTCATCACGTGTTAACCTCTTCGACATGTCAATGGCTGTGAACAAAGAGAAACTTGTAGTGAGTCAAGGACACCTTTGTTTTTCTTGTGAAATTCCCAATAAGTTTGATGTGTCACATGACCCTCTTCCTATTGAAAAAACAAAAGTTGGATCCAAGATGGCCGGCTTCCAAATGGCCACCATGGTCACCACCTATCTTGAAAAGTTAGCCTCCTCACATATACTAATGTGCCACAAACAGGACGTTAATATCACCAACCATTCCCATTTTATTAAGGTGTATCCATATAAATGGCCCACCCTGTGTATATATATATATATATATATATATCTTTATGACATTTAAGGCAATGGAAGATAAGACAGCCGGGACAAACCACATAGTAATAGCAGTTGTAGTTGCAGTAGCAATAATAGTAGTAGTAATAGTCCTCTGTAAGTTCAACCAGAAGCCCTCTCATACTTTTTATGAAACTCCACACACTGATAGAGGGTAACGCCAAGCATTTTTTGTCCCAATATTGCTCCCCTACCACGAAATTTGCAATTTCACATGTCCATACCTTTGTCCCCATTGATTCTAAAGCCAGTTTCTGTCTGAAGCAGTATATCATGCTCAACATCTTTGACTATGAAGTGACTGGTTGCTTTACTTCCCAGTAAGCCCTTATGGTTGTTTCCTTTCATTTATGTTGACATAGTCAGTCCTGTTGGAGTCCCTGCTTGTAAATATATTGACCCTATACTGTACATTATGTGACTGTAAGTATTCCTAAATGTTCTCTCTCTCTCTCTCTCTCTCTCTCTCTCTCTCTCTCTCTCTCTCACACACACACACACACACACACACTGTAGAAACACACATGGCACTGTGTGTGATCCTGTGCCCTTCTGCCCCCTATGGACCTGTCTGACACATCCTGGCTTCACTTCTGGTTGGAGGTTTCATCTCATGGAGGCCTCTGGCTCGCTGCCTGTGTAGCTTAGTATGTGTGTGGTGACTGATGTCGTTTCCACTTGACCATGAAGATGGTCTTGGACTCAGCTGATGCAGATTGCACTCTGTTAACTGTTTTGTACCTGAGTCTCCATCAATGAAAGTGGACAACATATTAAACACTTTTCCTGATATACTGAACTTTTGGCCTCAAGGTGACCACAAAACAATTCCTGCCTATCTGTTATCACCCAAATGAGGATGGGTTCCCTGTTCAGTCTGGTTCCTCTCAAGATTTCTACCTATGGTCATCTCAGGGAGTTTTTCTTTGCCACCGTCACCCTTGGCTCATCAGGGACAAATTGTTAATTATAAGTTATACATATTTCCTCACTTTTTACAAACTTTTTAATATTTTTTTTTCTACCTTGTGACAATGACTTTTATTAAAAGCTCCATATAAATATTTAATTTAACTGACTTTTCTAACTGACCTTTCAGTACATGTTAGCAAGTTGCAATTGTCTGACTCCAATCAAACTTGGAAAAAATTTGAAAATTTACACGGTGGTGTAGTGGTTAGCACTGTCGCCTTGCACCTCCAGGGTCCGGGTTCGATTGCCGGCCATACTCAATTCCCGTCTCTGTGTGCATGGAGTTTGCATGTTCTCCCTGTGCTAGGTGGGTTTCTTCTGGGTACTCCTGTTTCCTTCCACAGTCCAAAGACATGCAGATTAGGTTAATTGCCAGTCCCCAAATTGCCCCTAGTGTGTGAGTGAGTGTATGTGTGTGTGCCCTGCGATTTATTGGCAACCTGTCCAGGGTGTACCCTGCCTTGTGCCCTAAGCCTCCTGGCATAGGCTCCAGGCCCCCCGTGACCCTGAATACAGGATAAAGCGGTACAGAAGATGAGTGAGTGTATCTAAATGCTGGTTTAAGCTACAATTATGAGACTTAAACCAAATTATGCCTGTGTCCTTCATTACAAATTTTCCTTTTGCGTCCATGTTGTCTGATATTTTGGTAATCCGTCATCCTGCAGTACCTTTAGAAAAGTCTTCTCACATCTCCTCCATCAAATTTCATAGGAAACATCTACAGACCAACAAAAGCTATCAATTTGTGTTTTGATTTGTCACACAGGAAATAGTGCTTAACTCCATGCTCACCTGGCCCTGACGGTACACGGGAGATTTTGTACAATTCTGACACTTGGTGACATTATGTCAAATTCCACATTGCGTTTGTAAGTGTGAGTTGGACGAGTGTCAACTGTGGTATTGCTATTGCAAGTGCTAAACAGGATGTAGCTTAGCGTTTTAATGTGAGCATGCACCAAATATTCAACATATTGTTTTTAATTATTTCAAGATAGAGAGTCATAACATCAGTGTTTTTCTCCTCAAATGAAATCATCTGTCACACATCTACTAAATACACTTTAGTCTTATCCATTGGTTTATGAATTTGTTTTAAAAATATATATTTAGTACATATTTTATTCTTTATTTATTATTTGCATCAACTCCACCCTGAATCATGTTGAGATCAAAACATCCCACAGCACATATTAGTGAAAATGTTTTCAGTTTCTCTCTTTCTAACACTGTAACAGTAGAACAGTTATATTCAGCTTTACTTACATTGCTTTTCTGGACTCTGCAATCACAGGCATCAGCTTCAGAAGAACATCATCTGTTATTTTATCTGGACTGAAATATTTACTCAGGTCAAACTCTTCCAGCTCCTGTGCTGATGTCAGTAACACAAACACCAGAGCAGACCACTGTGAAGAAGAGAGTTCACTTTGCTTTCCAGATTTCAGGTAGCATTGGATTTCCTCCTCTAGAGAATTATCACCCAGTTCATTCAGACAGTGGAACAGATTGATGGATTTCTCTGTAGAACGCTCTCTACTGATCTTTATCTTAATGTACTGAACTGTTTCCTGTGTGCTCTGGGAGCTACTTCCTGTCTGTGTTACTAAGGCCTGTAAGAGTTTCTGATTGGACTCCAGTGAGAGACCCAGAAGAAAGCGAAGGAAAAGATCCAGATGTCCAGTCTGACTTTTTAAAGCTTCATCTACAGCACACTTGTGAAGATATAAAACTGTAATTTCTTTCTTCTGTTCTGAAGTTTGACTCTTTTTAAGAACATTTTTCTTCTTCATCCTGAACATCAGGTGCACATACAGAGCTGCGAGGTGTTCCTGAATGCTCAGGTGAACAAAGCAGTACACTTTACTCTGGTGAAGCCCAAACTCCTCTCTGAAGATCTGCGTACACACACCTGAGTACACTGCTGCTTCTCTCACATCAATGCCACATTCTCTCAGGTCTTCCTCATAGAAGATCAGGTTCCCTTTCTTCAGCTGCTCAAAAGCCAGTTGTCCCAGTTTAAGAAGCATTTCTTCATCACTCTCCTGCTTCTTTGAGTACTTTTCTCTTATGATGTTTATCTGAATGATGAGGAAGTGTGTGTACATTTGAGTCAGAGTCT
>JAAGKR010002978.1:0-51765 GCA_011419295.1 Clarias macrocephalus
TGATGGGTGCATCGCTTCATGAGGTTCCATTTTTACCATAGGTTATTGGATTCAATATTACCATTAAAAATCAAGTTACAGTAAAGTTTAAATGCAAGTATGATTAGATTCAGGTACTCTGTTAGCATTTTGACCTTTTCCACTGCAAGGGATACATGAACAAAGAGTGAAAGGCCTCCCAATATATAGGTATACAGTAGTACCAGAGGGTGAAGACTCCCCAACTACATTTAATGTGTTTAGCAGATGCCCTTTTCACTGTCTTGTTAAAAAAACACCACCCTTATTTTAAGGGTCAAATTATTGGCCTGCATCAAGCAAAGAAAACAGTTACAGTAAGTAGATATGAAATGACTGGAATTGGGGGAAGAATCAAAAACATAAGTAATCTCCATTTAAACACTTTTTAAAGTGCAAAGTTTCAACAGTAAAATCACACCTATGTTGAGTAGTGAAAGTAGTCAACAAATAAGGGAAACTGGGACTAAACAGCTGTGTGTCAAACCACTTGTTAGTGAGACTCATCAGAAATAGCTCTAGTTTACTAGGGAGCAAAAAAAATGCAGCAATGAAAAAAGGTCATGTGGGTGATGGGCGTGTCAGGGTAAAAATGGAACCTCATGAAACGATGCACCCATCATGCATAATGTCCACTGTACAAGCCACTGGAGACAATGTTATGATCTGGGGTTGCTACAGTTACTCAGGTCTAGACTCAGCAACATTATGTGGCAATAAATTGAAGTCAGCTGACCACCTGAATGTACTGAATCACCAGTACATCACATCTATAGAGATTTTCTTCCCTGAAGGAACGGCCATATTCCAGGTCTTTGTGAAAGAGTGGTTTTGGGAGCATGAGGAATCATTTTCACACATGAACTGGACACAACATTGGACATGTATTGTAGACTGACAAATGTCACACATACCATAGCTCTGTCTATCATGGTCATGGGTATGTTTAAATGAAGCGACAAAGAACATTTTCATAAAAGTGACCCGTGTCTGAAGGACAGTAAAACATCACTTCAACAAACTGACAGAAATGTGTTTAAATAACAATAACAACAAAAAAACTTTGATCTACATTTTACAGAACATCATTCAAAATTATGGAATGAATGATGATCATTTTAATTTTTAACATATTTTCCTGAAGCTATGTCACTTGTCAATCATAACTATTAAAATTAAACACATTTAAACTGCATTTAGGATAAAAACCAATGCAGTTGGGCTATTTTTCTGCCAAAATGTCAGAACTAAAGTTATGTTAAAATAAATGACTTATTCTTACTATTTCTTTTACAGTTCAAACTGAAGAGAAAATGATGAGGAGTAAGTGAATTTAATCTAAGGGAATGCATTGATAGATGTTTTAGTATTTTCACTGAGATTATTTTAGAATTTTTTAATAATATTGTCTTGTTATGATGTCATGCTCTTAAAAGCATAAAAATTTATGGACAGCATTTTTGTTCTGTTTGTTTAACCAAAGCCTGTAAATGATACTAATGCAAAGTACTGAATAATAAAAACAAATTTAAAATAGTCTTTTAAAAAATGTATAAGAGAATTCAAATTCGTAGCTATTTTACAAAATAAGCTTAAATAGTTTAATGCTTATGTTTAATTTTGTAATATTTTGCTTAACTAAGACTGTAGTTATGCGAGAAGATTTCTGCCTTTTTTGCATGGCACTTTATCGATGTACAGAATTATGTAAACTGGTTGCAATAATGTGTCATATGAAGTACAAGTAATACAACAAGAAAATGTTGAATATTAATTCAATTATATCTTAAATATTTTTCCATTTTTTACTTTCATATAAAATATGCTTATTGATTAAAAATCTTAAATTAACAATGCAAAATGAAGACTATGCATTTTTTTTCTATTGCTAAAATCAGATAAACCTGCAGTATTTTCTGTGTATGTAGTGATTCTCAGTGCAGTACGCATCAGACAGAAGTGATATTACTCTTGCTGTCTGTCTACATATTGGGACAGTGGTGTATTGGACTAATATAACACTGAAAAAGACCACAACTTTTGGACCGAGGTATTTGTAAAGCCAAGGAAGAGCAAAAGGGTGTGTTTGGAGTGAAAAAAAAAACAAAAAAAACTGAAGACTGTGTGATGGAGTGAAGGAGAAGACATTGGGTTGTGAGGAGGCTAGAGAGAGCAGAAGGTAAAGTGATCATCTCAGGGAGAGCAGAGGGGCATGTGAGGAGTCGAGGGAGATCGGAGTGGCATGTGAAGATCCAAAAAAAAAAAAAAAAAAAAAACAGAAGGAACGGAGAAAGACTAATGTGTAAGATTGTGAGGACGCAATATAGATGTCCTTTTGTACTAAACTATAGACTAATTATCATCATATAGCAACCCATAGACATGTGAGGTGATGTGCCACAGCAACACTGCATCATTGTGATTATATTACTAAATATAATTAGTAGTATTAATACAAGGAATGGCGGCATGGGGTCTTAGTGGTTAGCACAGTCGCCGTACACCTCCATGGTCTGGATTTGAATGAAGTTTAAAAGTTATCTCCGTGCTTGGTGGGTTTCCTCTGGATACTTCCGGTTTCCTCCCACAGTCCAAAGACTGGGCTATTAGGCTAATTGCTGTTCCCAAATACAATAGTCACCATTGGTCCCTAGGTGGCCTACAAAGGTTACTAGATAGATGGTAGACAGTTTCATCATGGTGCAGGTGACAATACTGTCCTAGCAATAAATAAATCACAAATCAAAAAGCACTGAATTAGAAGATACTAAATATTAAAACAGACATTAATATTAAAGTATTGACCAAAACACCCATATGTGGCTCTTCCTCAAATGGTGTATTAAAGTTGGTGCCCTGCACAAATCCCTAATCTTAACTTCTAAAATTAAATGAGATATAGCTATTGATAAACTATAAACATAGTTTATATTGATATAGATAATGTGGGCGCATGAATAAGTTTTTTTTTTTTTTTTGCAGTTTCTAAGCAGGTGAGTGTTTGGTTGTGTACCGCAGGACCCCAGCGTGGCCCTCTGGTGACCCAGCAGATCTCTGTGTGATCTCACAGTTCTTCCTTTGTCGTTAGCGATAACTATATTTGTGATAGATGTGTATTAGTGAGCACTCTGACGGAGAAGAATCCAGACTTTAGAGAGGGTTAGAGGGATCCAGAGTAGCGTTATTTCCATAGCAGAAAGTCTGAGTGCTGCAGGCAGAGATAGTCTCACAGCGGGCCGAGTGGGTGATGACTCGGCGGTATACTCGTTCAGCCAAAACTGAAACAAATTCTGGCTCTTTATGTTTAGAGGAGGCAGACACAAGTGAGAGTGAAATAATGTTAAATACAAATCTGCTGAATCCCCAGTCAACCATCAAGTATCAACTCACATGAGTCTTCACCAGACTGCTTAATTGGATTGGCCCGACTATAAATCAACATTTAATTAAATTAAATTCATATGTAACCCTGAAAGATTATGTACATCTAAAAAGAGAGTAAATATTGCTAAAGTTACTTTTTATCTAAGTAACATTTGGACTCTACTGTGATATTGACCGGTGATACTGCGCATGTTTCTTTAAGAGTGCTGTTCTTGTTACGATCAGCTTCACTAGCGGAGGCGCCCTAATTGGTACACTAGGCTGAGAATTGGGCGTGGACGCTAGTAGAGTGGAAGCGTTCAGCGCGTGTTGAGTGAGGTCAGGTGTGCACGCGGAGGAGAGTGTACTGGTTAAAAAGTGTTTTCGTATAATTATTTTTTACAGGTAAGATGGTTTTAATTAATCTTAAAGTAATGCAAAACAGTATTGTGTGTTCATGTAACTGTAGTTTGAAAAAATGTTGAATTCAGTTGTTAATTAAGAGTGCTCGCGCCTGAATCGGCAAACAATGGCGCTGATAATCTGGGTGAAAGGTCATGACTTTTGGCGGTTACAAAAATAAGGGGGAAAAAAATCCCGTGGTTTAGATGTAAGTGGTTAAGGAGTGACTGATAATGAACTGAATCAGTGTTTAAGGACATTAATCTGCCGTGTGTGGTTATTAATAGAGCGAGACATAAGAGCACGTGTGGATAGACTGACCTGCTCGCATGCTAAAGTCATCAAGTATCATTCCTTCAGCCAATGGGTTTAACTAGCATCGCGTGATGTTGAGTCAGATTTGGGGTTAAAGATGTATTTTGTTTTCCATATAGTGAAAATATTATCGTTAAAATACAGTAATGTGTTGAGTTAAAAGCAAGTTTGTGAAGGTTGTGATTTACATGATTAATGTAATAAGCAGCAAGACAGATGCATGCAGTCATTAATGTTGGGGAAATGTGAATAAGTGAATATTGAATTGCCATCCTCATGACTTATGTAGTATTAATATTAATATTTAGTTATTACTGCTGTGAATCTGTTAAAGCAGTATAATATGATTTTTGACTGTTATGATTATCTCTGTCATGTAAGAGAGAAAGCGTCAAATCTGTTCAAGTCTATTGTTTAGATTTGATAGCAGGAAGATCTGTGTCATGTAAGGTATTGTTTATATAGTACCATCTCATTCTTCAAAGTGTAAGACACATTAAGTTCATTTCAGTTGAAATCATTAATAAACCTTTTGTTTTCCACTGCCACATGAGGTAACTTCCTACATCACGCAAAGACCCTGTTGTATTTCCATCCTTAATTTTAATTGCATGGTAGAGACGCCTTTAGGATTGTTACACTACTGAGGATAAAAAAAAAAGAACATCACCGAAATTAAAAAAATCAAGACATGGGAGAAATAAATCTTATTATTGTTAGAATAACTTTTATTTTATACAGTGGAACCTCGGATTGCAAGTAACGCGGTTTGCGAGTATTCCGAAGACGAGCAAATATTTGTAATAAAGTTTGACTTTGACGAGCAAGTCTTGGTTACGGTTTACTGAGTATCATATAGCACGCATGCTTTTCTTGTTTTGACGCCAAGCATTACGTGATCACAACTGAGATAATGTTTTTTTTTTCTCTCTCTCTCTCTCTCTCTCTCTCTCTCTCTCGCACTGTGAAATTGTGGGGAATCGTTTACTGTTTGCTATAACACTGTGACCACGTGTGTGCGCGTAAAACATATTTTATTTTGTGTTTGTATGCGTGTGTGTACAGTACGTGTGTACTGGTTATTATACCACACGTGTTTGCGTGTAAAGAAAAAGAAAGTCTCATTAGAGAGATTAAAGATCCATTTTCTCTCTCTCTCTCTCTCTGTTTCTCTGTCTCAGCACTTCATTGGAAAACGTGCCTCGTCGCACACCCCCTCCCCCTCCTCTCGCCTTCACACACACACACCCATCCACCTCTCACCTTCACACACACACACACACACACACACACACACACACACACACACACTTTCTCTCAGTAATGGTAACACTGCGCTGTCGCAATTCTTTCCAAAGGTAAAGTGCAGGTTAATTTTTTTTTTTTCTTTACAGCAGTGATTCCGTTCGTGTGTCGCTTACTCGAGTGTCATTTGAGAGATTTCTTGTTTATTTTTCCTAATTAAAACATTGTTTCCTTTAGTGTGTGTGTGAAACTCCAATACAGTGTAAGGCAAGAAGAGGGGAGGGTCTCATTCCTCCTTTCCTCTTACTTTAGCTTCACACACGCGCACACACAGCACCTGTGCGCATGAACAGAAACACTTATCTGTTGGGATTAATTTTTACTTTTTGCAGGTTAATTATTTTAATTTTTACTTTATATTTTGTATTAATTAGTTTGATGTATTTAATTTTTGGGCTGTGGAACGAATAATCCGAGTTTCCATTATTTCTTATGGGCTTTGATTTACGAGTGTTCTGAAATACGAGCCCGCTTCCGGAATGCAATTCAAGGTTCCACTGTATATAAAAGCAGTTGGCAACCGGTTTTTAGAGTTGTGGTGGCCTCCTTTTATAGCAGCCTTTTGCCTACTGGATGTTAGGTGATCAGTGTGCTCCACCCCAAATTATAAGTAGATAATGAGAGAGTCACAAAGTGATTGGATACTTAATGCAGTTTAATTATGCCAGTGTGATTCTTAAAATATTAAATAAAAGAAATAAACAGATACAAATGAAGGGGTATAAGCTGGCAGGTCTGTGTCTACTAGAAATGTAATTTCCCTCCAACTCCTCCCTCCCCCCCCCCTCTCTCTCTCTCTCACACACACTCACACACACTCACACAAACACACACACAGTTTAAATGACCACAGGACACAGTGAAACACACAATTTCTCTGTCAGTCAGTCATTACAGGAACATAATGGAGTTCAGTCCAGTCTCTGCGATGCTCTGTGAGTAAATGTTCTCTTTGACTTATTGACAAAATGCAGCATAACCTATTTTTTTCTTTGCTGTCACTATTTGTGTAGGGACGCATGTCAGCATTTGAATAAAAAAGTCTAATTTTACTGCAGTGATTAATATGTTTCTTTTGATACTAGTTTTATTTTAGCACATGTTTGATGCAGCTATATTTAATAGCTTCTCATAAACAATGATGGCAGAAGACATATTTGGTTGTCATGGAAAGTCTTGCACTGTGTTTCAGATCAAATTGCTGGTTTAAGCAATGATTTCTACGCCATTACTGCATTACATTTGTAATTGCAGTTAAGGGCAGTCAAACTAAATATTAGAGTGTGGAACCAGTCAGGATATATTTGAATGAATGACTGACTGAAATTTATACATTTAGAGTCAAACACTAGAGCAAAAGTTATGCAGACAAGCAGTTTCAGAAACAAGTTTTTTTTTTTTTTGGTTTATTCAACAGTGTGGGTTTAGCAGGAGGAGGTGTGAAAGTAATGTGTGAGACGGATAACAGTGTTCTAACTAAATATGGACAACATGTATAACTCGTGTATAACACAACATATGATTGGTCACTATTAACATGAACCTAATTCCCCTCATGTCTCCAACAGCAATGTGCTTGTGACTATAACACTTCCAGTGTGTAAAATGGCTGACATTAACGCAGTGACAACACTGAAAATTTCAGTGTTGATTCAATGTTACTGATTTATAATAGTTCACAGTTTATTCAACTGCATATTAATTCTCTAGTCACTTCATGCAGTGTCATGCCATATTGAGAGTAGAATTAAAATTACTGGAAGATGAAGTACTTGTTTGTTGACCTGGAGCATTTTTTAAGCTATATTAATACAAAGCTACATAAATATGACCCAATGGTTGTAATTGCCAGGATGAATCAATTACAAAAGACCATACATGCATAGTAGGGGGAGGCCTTGGGTGTGGCTTTCCTGGTGGACCTGTGAAGAGGTTATGATCTTATTGGATGGGTGAAAGGGTTGCTCATTCTATAGCAACTCTGTCCAGGAGTGGTAACAATGAATGAACTTAGTGCTGTGTTGCTTTTTGAGTGCTGTCACTGCGATTTCTAACAGAAACACACACAAAAAAAAGCTAAACAGAATAGCTTAATCAGAATATAAAACAAAAATGCAGAAGCTTTAGTGTCTAGCATTACTTCTCAACTAATGATGATAACTTATTTCATCTTCTTTTAAGTGACCACGCGCATTCAAGGTTTTTTTTTTTTTTTTTTTTTCAAATCCAGGCCGACCCCGTTTTACCCAGGCCCACTCACTGTTTACTGTGTAGTTTTGCCACTGTTGAAAATGCTATGCAGTAGTGTACTATAGACCATTTCAGTGTTGTTCTTCTCTAAGTACATGTGTGTGAAATGAAAGAGCTGCAGGCCGGAGTTGGCCCATGGGTAATACGGTAGATGCTAATTTGTTACACTTAAATTATTGAGCACTTCAAGCTAATTCTTATATTATACAAACATAAATTATTTAAATGATTTTCATTTACTAATTATACAAGACAAAACTTTTTTTAAGGCGTGTGTCCTGTTAACTCTGGCGTACAACTAACACAGCATTTCATAAAAAGGACATCATACCATCCATCAAACATGGTGGTGGTAGTGTGATGGTCTGGGGCTTATTGCCATAATTGATAAAACCATAATTTCTAATGCAGACAGCTGTTCTCTGGGGACCTGTGACTTCAGTCATTCGATTGTTCTGGACTGAAATTTCCTACAGTCTACCTCAGCCTCCAGGAACAAACTGGACTCCTTTTAATTTAATTAAACACATCTCCTGTTATACTGAACTTCCAGTCTTGCACAGTATTATGCTGATCAATCCCTACCATCCGTTTCACCCAAATGAGGATGGGTTCCCTGTTGAGTCTGGTTCCTCTCAAGGTTTCTTCCTATTACCATGTCAGAGAGTTTTTCCTTGCTACCGTCACCCTCGGCTTGCTCATCAGGGACAATCTTATCGTTTTGATTCATACACATTCACATTTCATACAAATTTACTTCTTTTGATTGTGTAAAGCTGCTTTGTGACAATGTCAATTGTTAAAAGTGCTATACAAATAAAATTGAATTGAATCTTTTCGAACTGCTTGCTCACGTTCTGTTGGGTGCGGCAGAGGACAGCGCTATCTGCTCTTTCCTCTTGTGTGAGCTCACAGGTGTCTTTGAGCAGACATTCAGGTGTCTTTGAGCAGACACTCACACACCATGCTTATGCCCCTTTTTGGCTTCTTCAATTTTTACATCAACTGTTGATAAACAAAACTGCAACATTGTCATAAATCATACAACTTTCTTGCCATTCTGGTATATAAAGTTTTTTGAGGCCATACTCAAAACTTACAAACAGATACTGCACATGAAGCTGTGGAATTATATTTGACAATGACCGTGGTCAGGTGGAGAGCAGGCAGGTTGACCATGAGGAAGGTTTATGAAGAAGGAAGAGTGGGAGGTTGAGGATGACAGAGTATAACCCAAGGAGGAAGACTGACACTGATGAGGAAGAAGACCCAGATAAAGTTCTCTTTTCATCCAAAAATGGAACAAACATGATATGCCATATCCTGAGTGGATGACCAAGTCCTGTTTTCAACTTTTCCCCACAGACGCCATTGTAACCATTATCATAAACATAAACCTTGAGGGGAGAAGAGTTTATGGAAAGAGGTAAGTTCTGTTGCACCCAATGTGACTGGTGTCCTATAGTGATATTTACAGCCAGCTAAACTCTCTAATGCATCATTTCATCCAAGGAACAGGTACATGTATTTGGACAGAATTGGAAAGTATGAAACTGAAATGATGTACAAACACGGAAATAGTCAGTAACTAAAAATAAACACGGTTTGCACCAAAACCAAAAAGATAAGTACGATCACTTAAACTTAAGGGTTAAAGGGTCAACTTAACCTCAACATTGGCAAACTCAAGCTCAGCATTATTGTCTACTCATACATCTCAAATTCCTTAAAATGTCCAGAACATCACACTATTCACAAATATGAAGTCTAAAAATTTATACAAAACAAATAAACTTACAGTGGAACCTTGGATTACGAGCATAATTAGTTCCGGAAGTGGGCTCGTATTCCAAAACACTCTTAAACCAAATCATCATTTCCCATAAGAAATAATGAAAACTCTATTCGTTCCACAGCCCCCAAAAATAAATACATAAAAATAATTAATACAATCTATAAAATGAAAATAAAACAAATTAATCTGCACTTTACCTTTAAAAAAAGTACAAATAAATCCTGACAGATAAGTGTCTCCATTGGTGCACGCACGCGCTGTGTGTGAAATTAGCCACTTCCCTCGCCTCGTTTTACACAGTAACACTCCTCCTCCCTCTCCCCACCTCGCTTTTTCACAACAGTTTCACAACAAACACACACACACACACAGAAACACCGTTTTAACAGGAAAAAAAGAAATCTCTCTGAAACTGACATGAGCGTATATTAAGAGACACAATTTTTAAGTTTCACAACAAGCGCATAAACACAGCGGAAACACCGGTTTAATGGAAAAAACCGAGACTGGTACGAGCGCATACTAAAGGAATCTCTTAAGTTTCACAACAAAGGTGAGAGAGTGACGCTCGGTGTCAAAATAAGAGTCGCATGTGTGAAGCATGATACTCGGCGCTCGTAAACTAATACTTGCTCGGTTTCCGAATAAAAAATTATTTAAAATCTTTGCTCGGTTTGCGGAACACTCGTAAACCACGTTACTCGCAATCCGAGGTTCCACTGTACTTCTATTGCCACTCAAGGGGCTGTTAACAAGCAGATGGCTTTGGATAGAGAACAAATTACACCATACACCATTCTCTTTGCTGACGTGGGAAAAGAGGAAGTCCTTGCTATATCACTTCTTTTAGCCAATTACCTAATGTAAATTTTGTGCGGTGTCTACAGACCCCAGTATGAATCTGCATAAAGCTCATGGGATGCGGACACTGGTTGGGCAATTTTCTCACTACAATGTCTTTGCAGACCTTCTATATCTTGTCGGTTTTAGTGGATGGTGCCCATTTAAGCAGTATCCCCATATCTTTATACCATCTAAGTATGGTATAAAGATATGGGGAAAATGTGATACAAAGACATGGTATGCCTGGAACTTGCATGAAAAATCAGGGGAAGTCGTGGGGGCGGGCGGTGGGGACGACACAAGTTATTTTCTACAACAGTTAAAAACAAATTATACTTATTTAAAAAATTACTTTGGTAAACATTTTAATGAAGTTCTCTGTGATAACACAATAGGTTTTATCTTAGTATTTGTTTTAGAGTTCACTACACTTGAAGAAAACAGACTGGATAACAAGAACAGAGCATTGAGTCATTGGGGCCAGGAAGCGGCGCGTGCAGTCACAGGGTTCTATGGGCATAGTGGGCCCGGTGGCAGGATTCACCAGGCCTACATGTAGGCCAACAGGCCGATCCGGGCATACATTTAGGCCAACAGGAGACTGGGTGTTGGAGGTTAGTTCACCTTCCTTTTTAAGAAGGGCAAGTTGTTTCTGGAGCGCTGCACCGTCTGCGTATAGAGTTTGCATATGCTTCCAGTCCTTTCCAGTGCGGCACACATTAACACTTTATGAGCTTGTTTGCTTGCTTTGCAGTACTCCGTCACCGATGCTCCTCGCTTTATGCCCTCTGATGTCACTCCATCTGGTTTCTTCCTCACCCTGGTCACCACTGTGCATACCTCGCGGTCAATGTGGGGAGCCACGTGCTGTGTTTCAAAGGGCACGCATCATATCGTGAGCGGGAACCCTGCGCCACTCGCTCACCATCTCTAGTCTCTGTCCGGGACTCCACTTGCTCCCACACACTTCGTGATGTTGATAGCAAACCGACTGCCCACAAAATCTGTTCGACACAGCATCAATGTCATGACCCCCAAACAAAAAAAGACCCCTCCGCTATGCCATTGTCCTGTCTTTGCATTCTGTCATGTTTTGTGGGATAAATGCTGAGGCATAGGTGCATAGGTTAAGACTTGAAGGCTTTTAATAAACAAAAGCAAATATAAACTAAACATGAACAAGCCAAAAAATATATAACACGAAACAAACATGAAACAAAAAAGCTAATCTAACAACATAAATCAACAGCGCTCCCATTACCTGACCAAGTTGCACTCTGGGAAATGCAGTTCCAGAACAATACTAACACTAAAGTCTCTGGGCACATGGCGCCCTCTAGGGGTTATCCCTGACAATAATATTTTCTATATAATATTGTTTCCCCTAAAAAAAATTGTAGTGTGAGCTCAGGAAAATGAGGCCTGCAGGACATACACAGCAAATACAAGTTCAAAACAAGATCTGAAGTTGATAAAAAGAATACAACATTAGGAGATGATGTACTGTATGTATTATTGTGACTTTATAATGAAATAAAATGATCCGGTTAAAAATGACCGGGAACAATGAATGTGAAATAAAAAAAACAAACATTAGGATTAAAACTGCATTTTGTATTTACTTAGTTTATTTTTGTGTACCCTTAAAATTTGTTTGATCATTTATAAATCATTTAAGTGTGACAAATATGCCAAAAAAATTAAGATTTTTAAAACAAAGGAACATTTTGTAATTTTTTTGTACATATTTAATTTTAATTGAAGCAGAGAAGGTTGTGTTTTGTTCATTATCATGCAGAATGTATGAGTTTCATGAATATTATTTTGTATCTGTAAAGGGAATAAGCTACTTGAACCGAGTTATATCAGAAAAAAGTATTTTCTCATATTTTTCATGACATTATTCAATATAAACAGGATTAGAAACTGCTAAGCTTTAGCAGAGACACAAACAACATGGTAAACTCATCAGAACCATTAGCAATCTTTTTGGGACCACTTGGGCTTGTATGGGTACTGCCTTCGACCTTTAGTGGAAGCCATATTAGGACAGTGCTTGTAATAATAAAGTTCTCCTTTAGGCCCTTGGTGAGGGCATGAAAGGAGACAGGCATTACTGGAATACAGCTGGGCATCAGCAACATTTAATGCAAATAAAACATGAAACACAAAATTTCAATATTAACTCTTGGGTGGTTTTTGGGTCTGTGGGACACGTTTTCATGTTTTGTATTTTTTTTTTTTTTTTAAAGTGATGAAATTAATTATTTTTTAGAACTCAGACTCTAACGCAATAAATATAGCTTTGTGGTTCCTTCCCAAGATGGCCAAAAGATTCTCTGTTCAGAAGACATTGCAATTGAATTTGGAAGAGAGTGATGCTTTTGGTCTTCTGAGCAAATCTTGGGGAATTCACTCACACTGTCTGGCTTCATTGATAGCTGGGTGTTGTCATAACTAATGTGCAGAAGTGATTGCAGTGAGATTATTAATGATTTACAGAAAAGCTACTATATTTGTAGTTGCTTCTAGTTTGAGGTTGAATATGACTTTAAGTTATTGGGTAAACCTGTACCTTTTCTCATCTAATCAGAACACATTTTGTTTTAGTGAGAGAGCCCACTTTTTACTTTTTAAGTAATACAGCTCTTGAAGTTGTATGCTTTGCAGATGAGTTCAGTTTTACAAACATACACCTAATCTTTCATGTTTACATCATGTTCTTTGTGTCTGTTCTGTTTAAGTGCTGATTTCACTTCAACTGGTGACTGTTGATCAAGGTGAGTTAACAATAACTTTGTAGTATTATACCAAGAAGCTTCTTTCCGCATGTTTCTTTCTTTCTTTCTTTCTTTTTTTAAGGAAGTCATAAAGCTGTGCTGACAATAAAACCTGATAAAGATGCATATGCAAAAGAGACGGTTACTTTTAGATGTGACATACAGGGAGGAGGAGACAGGGAGTGGACATACAGCTGGAAAAAAAATAATAACCCATTCAACACAGAGAAAGATCACAGGATCTATACAGACAGCACAATGCAAGAGGTATGTATCAGGATTGTTACAGTCTATGACAGTGGTAACTACACCTGCAGAGGACAGAGACGTGACTCTCGGATCATGTCAGAGATCAGTGGTCCTGTTACACTGACTGTATCAGGTGAGTCTATGGCAACAACATCTGGATTGATGATTCGGCATGATTAGTACTCTAAACTTGGTACAGAGAACATTAGGATAGAAACTAGTAACACTCACCTTGGCATGTTACTGTCGGTATTTAGTTTTCTAGCAGATAATTTGAGTAGTGAAGAAATTATGAAGTTTTACTTGGGAATTCAGTTACTCCAGTTTCCAGATAATATATGATCCATCATTTAGAGTCAGGTGTAAAGTCACACGTTAATTTTCTGCTGTTTGCACGTTGTGCTATATCTCTGCTAAATTTTCAATTTGGGAAAATTTGGTTGATGTACAGTATACGTTATCTTCCAGATTCTTCTATGGACCTGAGAAAGTTTTAGTCTTAAACATTGGTTTAAAGCCCTTGAATGAACACTATCCAATCAGTTTACTCCAGATGTGATAGAAAAACATGAATTTTTTCAAATAAAACCTCACTGCTCGAGAAATTATTTTTACATGAACAAAATTAAACTAGTTACTAGGGTTATCTAAAACTATTTGGTAGACCATAGCCTAGAGAACACAACTTTATTATCACTTTATACATCAAGACACATACCAATCAATTTTTATTTCAAGAATTTTGTGTATAATGTTAATTTACAAGACTTAAGTGTTATTTGGTATTTTCCATGTACCAGGGCCTCCACAGGCAGTTCTGAGGGTATCTCCACAAAGCTGGCTATCTAAAGGTGTCTTAGTGATTTTCAGCTGTGAGGTTAACGACTCCTCTACATACTGGACATTCACATGGTACAAAGAGATTCCCTACATAAATAATAGTGATAATGTCATGCGCCTGTCAAACAGCAGCAGCAGAGGATATAGAGGCTCCTACATTCTTGGTCCTGCTGCTTTTAATCACACAGGAGTTTACATGTGTCGTGCAGAAAGAACAGAACGACCATTTAAGAAACACTACAGCTATCTACAGCCACTGTGGCTCACTGGTGAGGAAAATAAAAAAAGCAATAGTGGTGTGTTGGAGTGTTGAATATAATGTTTAAATAACATAGAGTTAACATAGCATTGATTTGTTAACTGTCATAAAGTCTGATATAATAAAGTTCATATTCACCCTCTTCAGCAAGTAATAATTAAAGCAATTAAATTGCCATAAGCACTGGTAGATTATTCTCTGTTAAACATTAGTGATAAATGAGGTGTAAATGTGTTCAGTGCAAGTTTTAGGTGCCATAAACAAAATGATAAAGACACATGTGAATTATAATGTTCTGTGTTCAAGATGAATCTCCTCCAGTCTCTCTGATCATCAATCCCTACAGAACACAACACTTTATTAATGACTCTCTCTCATTGAGCTGTGAGGACCAGAGTAACTCTAATAGGTGGATAGTGAGACGATACACACACAGTGAGAGAGTGTCAGATTGTTCAAAGTGGAGATCAGTTGCTAAAAGTTCTACATGTAATATCAGCTCCCTCACCACATCCCACACTGGAGTTTACTGGTGTGAATCTGAATCTGGAGAAACCAGTAACCCTGTCAACATCACTGTGCATGGTGAGTCTTAGTGTAAAGTATTTGTTGTTAATCAAAAATATCTATTTTATTACAAAATATTTAGATTTCTGCTCAACTATACTGGTAGAAGAGACACTTAACTGGTTTATCTCTGTAATGGTTTGAAGGTTCTGAATGTTTTTGTAAATGTAATACAGCAATATAACAGCACATTCCATTTTCCCATATAAGCTGAATCTTCTATGGTAGAACAGGTAAAAGTACAAGGCACAAGATGGTGCCACAGATGGCAGCATCAGAAAAGCCTTCTATAGCTCTTTAGCCCTGTCTCTCATGAGCTTAATCAGCTATGGTAGAACAGGTAATGCAAGGCACAAGATGGTGTCACAGATGGGAGCCTTAGTCAAGTTATTTTGTGAAATATAGAAACAATACAAATGTCGAAGTGCTCCCATTTTCTACAGGCTCAGACAGCAGGAATGTAGAACCAAGTTCCATAGCTTTACCTGGTATATCTTCACTTCTTGTCGAAAAAAATTGAGACAAGTTGCTTCTCATCAATGGAACAAACAAAGACTTTTGTGGTCCTACTGAAACCTCACTATTTACACCGATCTAATTGTGTAACTGGGCTATCAAGGAAAACAAGAGGTGATGGAAGAAGCTACACTGAAATGTACACTGAAATATTTTAGATAATTATCCTGTGGAGTGTGGAGAGGCCTGCAATACATTATAAACTGCAGGAGACCACCCTTCCTGTTGAGGCCGACAAAGACCTGGCTGACAACTTCAACATCTTTTACTGCTGGTTTGAAAAGGACATCTTCACAGCTCACCCTTTCCTGCTGACAACTGCCGAAGATCCTAAGCTGCACTCATGATACTTGAAGAGGATGTGAGATGACTCTTCCAGAGACACAAGATAAGAAAAGTACCTGGTCCAGATTGTGTCTCCCACTGCTGTCTCAAACCATGTGCTGGCCACCTGATTCCAGTCTACACCAAGTTCTCTAATGTCTGTATGGTTCATTGTTTGTATCTCTTGAGAGGCAGCAACAGCCAGGATCAAATCTATATTTTTACACTTCTTAACAAAAGAAATTTATCAAACTTTATATCACAAAATTGAAACACATTAATCAATTTAACAGTAAAATCCAAAATTGTTGTTCATAGTTTCTTCAAATAAATGCAGTCTCTTTGGCTATCTGTCATTATTTAGAGATCCGTTATAAAGAGATTTGGTTGTTCTTTTTGACTTGTATTGTTTTTTTTTTTCTGTTATAGATGGTGATGTGATTTTGGAGAGTCCTGTCCATCCTGTGACTGAAGGACATCCTCTGACTCTATGCTGTGTAGTTCACAAGACAAAGCCATCAAACCTCAGAGTTGATTTCTATAAAGATGGATCAGTTCTCCAGATACAGACTACTGGAGAGATGATCATCCATAATGTCTCAAAGTCAGATGAAGGTTTCTACCACTGTAAACACTCAGAGAGAGGAGAGTCACCCAAAAGCTGGGTCTCAGTCTGGGGTGAGAAATCATTTGAATATTTCTTTAAATCTTACTTCTTGACTTGTTAAATAAATTTTTGGACTCTCACAATGGCGGGAAGGGAAATCGGTCACTGCCATATGTGCACCTGGCTGGTGGACCACCTCCAACTTAAATAGGTGAAGTGCTGGATACCAATGAGTGATTTGTACATTGGCCTTTTTCTTGCAGTGAAGTCAGTTGGTCTGATCATTATAGAGGGTGGAAAGGCATCCTACTTTTACTTGAATTAATGATCAAGTCCACTGGCAAACAATAGTCTTTAAAAACCTTGAATTGCCCAAAATATTGAGTTTATAATAAACATACAAATTAAAAGCCTCTCAGAAGGTATTAGAGACACATCCTGGCTAGTGGCTGTAAGAAGACTCCCGGTAAAAGCAGAAGTCAAATGTAGTGGCTTTTTTAAGGCGATCAAGTGTCCCATGCAAGATGGGAAGAGGTTGAAACATTTTAACATTTTTTTACACTAATGGTACCGCTCTGAGGAAGTGTTAGGGGGAAAATATAGGAAGCAGGTGTTAAACTAAACACAGCCTTATATGATACATTTATCTGTTTAACTAAATCAGAATTTTGACAAAGGATGACAATTGATCAATTTAAATCCATTTAAAATGTTTGTTTTTTTTTAAACATCTGAATGCACAAAGAACATTACATCACATTCTCTGACATGAACATGTAGTCTACTTCATTGTCGTTCTACAAGGAATTATTTTTGTGAAGTATTGTAAACATTACTGTAAATATCCTTGTTTTTTTAAGGCACCCTAATTTCTTTAGAGAATGAGATTGAGGAAGCACCAGAAAGCATTTGTTTACAAAATCAATATAAAAAACAGATCATGACAGATTAAGTGCAGTTTTTCAGAGGGGGGGGGGATATAGGAAGCAGGTGTTAAACTAAACACAGTCTTATATGGTACATTTTATCTGTTTAACTAAATCAGAATTTTGACAAAGGATGACAATTGAGGAACAATTTAAAATTTCAGTGAAACAGTTTTTAAAAAACATCTGAATGCACAAAGAACATTACATCACAATCTTTGACAGGAATATATAATCTACTTCTTTGTCGTTGTACATTATTTTTGTGAAGTATTGTAAGCATTACTGTAAATATCCTTGTTTTATTTATTTATTTATTTATTTATTTATTTATTTATTTATTTTTAAGGCACCCAAATTTTCAGAGAATGAGATTGAGGAAGCACCAGAAAAAAACAGCATCTCATTTTCCAATTTTTGTCCAAATCAAAAATGGGAATAAATAAACAATTATCCCTCACTTTATATTTTGTTTATTGTACATATATGTACAACTTTTAAATCATAATAAATAAATAATAATTCCTAAATAATACAAATATAATGCAATTTAAAAGTAACTGGTAAAATTATCATTATTATTATTAGTAGTAGTAGTAGTAGTAGTATTTTTTAATCTGCCTAATATTTTTAATAATAGTCTTTTTTTTTTCAAGTTTACCTTGCATGCTCATAGATACTGTGAATTTGTGTTTTGCTTTAGTAGAGCTCACTCAAGCTTGTTTTACATTTTTGGTGCTGTTAAAGCCACATCCTAAAAACCCTAATAATAAATAATCTTGCTTTCATGCCGGATTAAGTGCAGTTTTTCAGAGGGTCACATGTAACAGGCAGTCTTAACATTAGAAAGAAGTTTTTGGACCTAGTTAAGCTGCCAGCCTCTGCATTTCTTTTGCTCTCTTACACAGCGCATAACATTTCCTAATCAGTAATCTAATGAGACATCACTACTCCACAGGTGTCGCCCAAACCAAATAACGACAGAATTTCCAATATAAAGCCTCTGAATGATCTAAAAGTTTAATCAGTGTAATTGATCAGTATTTTAATATTGTTTGAAGGTGGGACTACTAGAAGGTCACACTATGAAGTAGAGGGCTAGTTTAGGAAGTCACCTGTCAAGACAGTAAAGAGAAGAGGTTAGAAAAAGAGCATAACTCATCTTCCACCTTGGTATCAGCACTGTCCTCCTGGGCCAAGCATGCAGGGAAAAAGTCAGAGTTTTTAGGGCTGTTGTGGGAAGTAAGGGGGGGGGGGGGCACCTGGCTAGGGTGGAGCACCTGGCTAGGGTGGAGACCTCACTCACCATTAAAGTGAAGCCAGGTCACTTACGATCTAGCACCAGAGGAACAATTAAGTCGGGAACTATACCCACAGACCATTTACCATCTTCCATTTGCCTCACTGGGTCCTCCATCATGACATGGACAGCAGGAACATCCCTCTCCATGCATGCAAGCAATGGAGAAAGGATCACATTGTTGTGCTCCCGGATGGATAATTGATGGACAAGCTAAAGAAACCATACATCCGGTAGTTAGGAGGGCTGGAACTGACCCACTTTGCTATTGCTGGTTTGGGTGAAATAAGATAAAATAAGACTTTGATTAAAAAAAGAAAACAGAAAAGCAACAAAGTATGAAATGAAATTAAATGTTTGTCCAGAGTAAAAAAAAAAAGTACTTATACCACTGTGTCTAAGCAAAAAAATAACGTTTAAAGGGAATTCTAGTATGAGATCTCTACCTATATAAATAAAGCACATGAAAGTCATGTTTGAGGTTAACATCTAACACAGGCACTGCCTCCATTTGTGCTTCTTCGTGACATTGTTTCTACTTCTGCCCCATTTGACCTTCCTTACAATAATGTCCCCCATAGTCCAGTGATGAAGAAATTAACAGGTTTTGGCTGAATCAAATGTCCTTTGTTTATGATCTCTTTGAACAATATATAAAAGGTTCAAAAGGAAAAGGTGTGTTATTATTATTTTTCATTTGCGTCACATTCCAAGATGTCATGGCAGCACTGTCAAGATGTCCTAGTGGCAGCTTCGGTACGACTGTGCTTTTTATTTGTTGTTTGTTTATTTGTTGTAATATTTTCTTTAACTCTTACATTATGTGCAATCACGACTTATGACTTCACAACAATGTTAAAGCTATACTTCCACTTTACCGAACCTCGATACCGCTTCTTGGCCGTAAACTGGACCAGAGAAGATGCGACAAACTTCGACATAAACGAAGCAGAAAGAAACACTGGGGAAAGGGAGTCAGGGGTCAGAACATACTGCATTCAAGAGCACATAGTCCACCACTGCACAGCATCCTGCTCACAAATGTCAATCCTTGAAAAAGGTTGGATGACATCACAACTTTAGTTTATTTTCAGAGGCACACCAAAAACTGTAACATTCTTTGTTTCACAGAGACGCACAAAATCACTCTTAATCATTCCTTCAGCCACTGCCTGCATTCTTGGGGTAACCAAGGACAATCATTTGTCATTTTCCCCACACATCGCTAACCTTACTCACTCTTGTAGATTTCTTCTTTACAATATCAGAAGAATCTGCCCATTTCTTTCTTCACATGCTACTCAGGTGCTTGTTCGGTCCCTTGTTTTTCAAGACTAGACTACTTCAACTCACTCCTGGCTGGCCTGCCTCTGTCCACGATTCATCCTCTGCAACTGATCCAGAATGCAGCAGCACGTCTTGTTTTCAACCTTCTCAAGTTCTCCCACACCACCCCACTCCTCCGCTCCCTGTACTGGCTTCCTGTACCTGCCCGCATCAAATTCAAAACCCTGATGCTTGCCTACAAAGCTAAAAAATACACCACGCACTGCACCACATTCCCTCCGATCCTCCAGCACTGCTCGCCTAGTCCCACCATGTCTCAGGGAACGAGGGGGGCATTCATCCAGACTCTCTTCCGTTCTGGCTCCTAGGTGGTGGAACAAACTTCCTCTAGATGTCCGTAAAGCAGAGACTTTGAAGATCTTTAAACAACGACTCAAGATGTATCTGTTTGTCCAATACTTGGACTAATCCCGAAGGAAAAAAAAATACTCTTTCCAGTTGTGTTTGACTAATGGCACTTAATTATTAACTTAGTAACCCAGTGTAAGTAAACTTTAAAGCACTTTTTGTATGTCGTTCTGGATGAGAGCGATGTTAAGAATGCTTAGGCCAAATGCCTAAATGTAAAGTACCCAAAGATGTCATTTTACCATCCAATCCAGGTAAAATTTTCCCATCAGACAGAACAGAGGATTCTGGTAAATCTAAATGTGGCAGAGTCTGCTCCATGACCAACAAAAAATGGTGTAACCCCAGAAACGTCTCGATCTGTCATGTTTCGTCAAGAAGACGCAGTTGCAAGGAAACACTCTTTATTTTTTGCAAGGTCTCTCAACGAAATGATTCCGTCAAAAAGAAAGAAGAAAACAAAACAAAACTCGGCAAAACCAAACAGGAACTAAACGGAGAGTGGGCGCGTATCCTTTCCCAGCCTAGGAACTAAACATGCGGCGATCCGCCACAACACAGGAATCCTTCTCTGCTCGAGAAGTAGAGATGAAACTTGAACTTGACCTTGACGTTAGTGAACTCGGAAGTCCGATTTGCCAGTCGCGCTCCGCTCTCCAGCCGTGGCTCAGTCCTGAGAGGAGAGACGACAGAGGGCACATAGGGACCTGCACGCTGACGCATGCGCGCGCACACACACATACACGTGCAGCTTCAACTAATGACAAACAGTGAACAGACAATGTACTATGGGTGCGGCTGGCTTAAAAAGGGAGACACACAAGGTGGACACAGGTGACTTGCATTCAGTGCTAATGGGGGAAGACATACACACATAGACACACTAGGGGGAGACAAGGAGGCGGCTCAGTAATCCAGTGAGCCAGATCTGAACTCCCGAGGCTGGGGCGGTACAGATCTGACACAATCCTGTTTTCCTGACCTCGAGCACATGTCTATTGTTTGCCGGCTCTTTTATCTGCCTCAGGATTTTCATAAGTCATTACTGTCATTGTTTATATTCCTCCACAAGCCACAGCTACGACACTATGACAACTTTAACATCACTCAATAATAAGATCAGTAAATATTCTGCTGTTCACCCGGTGCAGATCTCATTGTGGCTGTGGATTTTAACAAAGCTAATCTGAAGAGTGTGTTGCCAAGCTTTCATCAATATGTGAAGTTTCCAACTAAAGGCAACAACACTTTGGATCATTGTTAACCCTATTTAAGTACAGTTATAAAGTCACCTTACTGGCTTTTGGAAAATCAGATCTTGCCACCATCTTTCACATACTGGAATATAAACTGAGAATAATACAGTAAGTGTCGACCATCAGAATGGTCACACGCTGGACTGATCTATCAGAAGCTACACTGCAGTCAGTCCTCAATGACGTTGACTGGCACATGTTCCAGGTCAGCTCTGATGATGTCAGTGTGTTTACGGAAGTACTGATGGACTTTATCGCAAAGCTAACTGATGATATTGTACTCATGGTGTCTGTTAAAGTTATTCCTAATCAGAAACCTTGGGTGGACAGATCAGTCCGCCACTGCTTCCTACACAGCAAGCTTATCACAAGTGATATGACCACATACAAGTGGAAGGCAGTGAAAGAGGCAAAACGGAACACAGGAATAAAGTGAAGAGACAGCTAGACTATATTGACAGCAGAGGAGTGTGGGCAGTGCTAAATGTGATCACAGACTACAGATGATTTTGTACTTGTTAATAACTTGAATTCCTTCTATGCAAGTTTCAAGGTTAGGACCATTAATATCAGTGCTTCAGCCCTCATGAGTGACTGTGAGGACCACCTACTCTGTATCTCAGAGCATTACATGAGGAAAGCTTTGAAAAGAGTGAACAGCAGGAAGTCTGCTGGTCCTGATGGAATTCCAGGGAGAGTGCTGATCAGCTGGCTCCCGTGTTTACCTCCATCTTTAATCTGTTCCTTACCATTTCTACAGCTCGTACATGCTTCAAGAAATTCACAATCATTCCTGTTCCTAAGAATTTAAACAGTGCTGGTCTGAATGATTGGGAATAGCAGCTCCCAGGACAAAAAGGACTTAAGAAGAGTCAGGTGTGCCGAGTGTACCACCAGGACTTAAGTGCTAGTGGCTGCCATCTGGCAAGAGACTCCGGTCACTCCGAATAGTAGCTTTTTTCCCCCAGGCTATATGGGCATTAAATACACAACCATAACTGCTACAATTTAGCACACAGTCACGCAATCACACAGTCACTTTACTACCCCATAACAAAAAAACTGTCTTTATATTTGCACATTTATTTTATATTAAAGTCTGTATATTTGCACATTTGTTTAACTTATAATATTGTTATAACTTATATATTGGTTATAGTTTAATTTATATTTTTTTCTGTTTTACATATTTATTCCTATTCTTGTGTAGTTGTGTTGTTGCAACTGCTTTTCACTGCTGCTGTACTTGTACAACCATGTATGTGACAAATAAAATTCTTGAATCTTGAACCATGTCCATCAGGTGTAGAAGATCTAGAAGCTCCATTCTCCATGCTCATGCTGTTCTGTAGTTTAGTGACAGCCAGTCCCTATCTGCTGGTGACCATCATTCTGCTGGTCAAATGTTACAGAGCTGGAGGTAAGAATCCTGTCACTCTTTCTAGGTAACTTATTTCTATATACAGCTGCAGCAATACAATGAGAGAGGGTTACATGTCAGATTTCTGAGTGGCAGCAAGCTGCTCTTATCCAACGCTAGGAAGTCTTATCCTCTGGTAAAACATGTAAACTGGAGATTTTTGTCGTTAAACACTGGATTGTCACTACACATAAACGAATCAGAAAGCTCATCAGTATCCGCACAGGTGCTAAAAACAAAGGGAAACTCACGTGACAATGCATAACTTTCATTCGTTTCAGGAGCATCTGTTACAAAAGGCAAGTGAAAAACCTTACCATCAACTAAATCATTACCCAAAATAAGTGAAACTCCTTTAATGGGCAACTAATGATGAACTGCAACGTTAACAAAGCCAGACAATATATTGCAGTAAACATCAATCTTATTTGTTTTGTCTTGTTGTTAGTAAACACATTGCTTGGATGCTCCTTTGGAGCTTGGTGATCTTTCACCACATCAAGTTCAATTCTCTGAACTAAAACATCTGCACCACAACTAGACTGGTCAGATAAAGGCAAGGCACCTTCCAATATAAATGACCTGCCCTGGTGTCTCTCAGAATATGCAGTGGCTTAGGCTAAGAATCTGTATCAAAATGTGAAACCACTCTATCCAGAATAAAAGGGTCAAAGCACCATAAACTGATGGTGGTACATGTATTAAAGCCACACTCTTAGTGTTCTGTGAGTTTTGTTGGGTATTACGCCTGCATTAATGCAGCAAAGGTAGCAGTGAAATGTCCAGATTCATAACAATAGAAACCTTCGTGAGACTCATTTTTAGATGCGATCGCAGAAACTCTCAAGCTCCGATTAAAAATATAACAGTCCAGAGGCGAAAAGACAGTTTTGTGCGTGAACCCAAATTCATCAGCAAAAACAGCAACATCAGTGAACGTTGAGACTTTTTATTAATTTAGGTAAACCACAATTTTGTCCAAAATGCAGTCTTTAGTGTCTTCTAATAAGATCAGTTCTTTTAACTGATCAAGGGTAACAACTTTACTGGCTGCACACCACTTATCAAATAAAGCAAATTTTTCATGAGTGAATACAACAAAAGTTTGGCTGGCGGTTTCCGAAACTTTTGCTGATATTGTTCTGGAACAAGTTCATATGCCCTTAACAGAGCTGACTTAACAGTTTCTTTAACTACGCTTTGTTCTAGTGTTAAGGCAGAGCCTACTTCTTGAGCTTTACCCACAAACTTGCACTGTACTAATAAAGACCAAATACCTCTTGGCCACTGCAGAGTGGTACCAACGCGCTTAAACACAGGAAAATAAGTGTTCACCTGATTTTCCCTAAACATAGGCACCAAAGCAATGTGTTTACTACCATCAAAGCCAGCAGAACGTACAGACAGGGTGGGTCCTAGCATAGGCATAACCCAGAAACAGGAATGGGTGCAAGCACAGATGAGGACACGCGAACAGGTACAGAAGACACAGGTACACTAGAAGCGTGCCTAATCCTCGAGGCCAGCTCCAGCTCTTTCAGCATTATCTCAAACACAGCAGACCCAGATAATATCCCTGGGCGGAACTTAGGTTTTGCTCATCTGAGCTAGTTCGTGTGATCACTGATATCTACAATCTGTCCATTGCACATCCCTCAGTGATCACATGCATCAAGTCCACCAACATTAATGATGCTCCCTAAGAAAAATACTGTAACTTTCCTGAATGATTACCGTCAGGTCACACTCAACTGTACTGCTATGAAGTGCTTTAAAAGGATAGTTACGATAAAACTGACCATCCCAGCCTCAATAGACCAATTTGCATCAGACAAAACTGTTCTACTGATGATGCCTTTAACACTGATATTCATACAGTCCTTACACACTTGGATGGAAAGGATACATGTTTAAGAATGCTATTCAATGATTACAGGTCGGTACAGTCATCCTGTACAAACGCTCAGAAAGCTCCTTGCCCTTAGACCATCACCCCACCTCTGTAACTGTAAAAAGAGACCTCAGTCAGTTAGGATAGGACAGGGAACATCAATTGTGAGCACAGAAACACCTCAAGGGTGTATCATGAGTTCACTGCTGTACACCCTTTTCGCACATTACTGTGTGGCCTCCTAGATTAACACCAGGATTATAAAGTTTGCGGATGACACCACAGTCATCAGATTGACCACTGGAGGAGAGGAAATACCATACATGGAATACCATGGCAGGACTGATGGCCTGGTGTCAGGAGAAAAATCTTTCCTTAAATGTAGATAAGACCAAGGAAATTATTATTAATCCTAGGAGGTGGAGAAAGGAGTCACATAGTCCAATTTACATTGGTGGGACTGAAGTGGGGAGGGTAAAAACATTTAAATTCATTAAATTAACATCATTGATGTGTTCACATGGTGCCACCATATTCAACAGCTACTGAGGAAATCCCAGCAACGACTATAATTCTTAAGAGGGTTGAATGAATTTGGCATGACAACCAAAATCCTTAGAGACTTCTACAGATGTACAGTCGAAAGTGTAATCACCAGCTCAATTGCAGCGTGGTTTGGGAATTGCATTGCTCAGGAAAGGAAAGCTCTCCAGTGGGTGATTAAAACTACACAGTCTATCTGTGGGGTAACGTTCTCTGTACTTCATTTACAACACCCTGTACATTTACAACACCAGGGTTCTCAAAAGAGCCCACTATATTATAAAGGACAATACACATCTGCAACACAATTTGTTGACACTTTTGTCATCTGGAAGGCAGTACAGAAATGTGAAGTTATAGACAAAAAGACTTGCAAATACTTGTCATCCACAGGCCATT
Source organism: Clarias macrocephalus (assembly GCA_011419295.1). Taxonomy (NCBI): domain Eukaryota; kingdom Metazoa; phylum Chordata; class Actinopteri; order Siluriformes; family Clariidae; genus Clarias; species Clarias macrocephalus. The sequence continues at coordinate 25,864 of JAAGKR010002978.1, forward strand.
AAACCTCTGAATATCTTAAAATCCTTAAATACTGGGGCCTGTATTGACTAAACATGTCAGACAAGAAAATTGTTCCTCAGTGGCCAAAAATTCTCAGGGTGACACAATTTTGGTCCTACTTTGAGGAGTAGGAGCAAGATCGATTTATCAAGATTCTTAAAATCACTCCTATCTCCACTAAAATGTAAAAGAGCTCCAGAAGTGTGCGAACAGGTGTAGTAAGGAAATGTCGTTCAGGCAGAGACACGTGCGGAGGAGAGACATTTCGTTAACACTGAGTGAGACAGAGCTCATAAAAAATGTTTGGACAAAAATGGAATAGTTTATTAATTCTTTTTTAATACATCGCATGTGGTATGCAATTGGTCCAATGAAAAGACTTCTGCAGTCCACTTCATAATGAAAGCAAGCAAATGAACACTTTCACTCTTATATGCAGAGATGGATACTGTGGCTTCAGAAAGTAAAAGTCCTGCCAGATATTTGTTCCAGCTATTAATTAAACCAGTACATTCTAATTAGCACAACTCTTCAGCCAGATAAGCTTGGACTAATTGTCCAGTGACAATCAGCTGTTTTGTGCACAGGGAGACTAAAGTTGGAGTCAGAAATGTATATACACCATAGCCAAATGTATTTAAACTCAGTTTTTCACACTTCCCTACATTTAATCCTGGTAAACATTTCCTGTCTTAGGTCCTTTAGGGTCACAATTTAATTTTTATCATTAATAATAATAGAAATAATAGCTGAAATAAATCTCTCCCTTTCATCACATTCCCAGTTGATTAGACGTTTACATAGACTAATCAACTGGGAATAGCATGGCCGTTGAATTGTTTAACTTGGATAGTGTTTGAGAATGACTTCCTGGAATTTTAGCTGATTCCTCCTGATAGAAGTGGTGTAACTGAGTCAGGTTTAAAGGCTTCCTTGGTCATACAGGCTTTTTCAGCTTTGCCGCCCACATTTTTTTTTCTATTGGATTGAGGACAGGGCTGCACCTCAGCTTTACTGCCATTAAGCCATTTTGCCACAAGTTTAGAAGTATACTGGAGAAGTTGAACTGCCTGTGCAATCTCTGTAGGTCCAGGTATCGCCTCATGCTACCGGTAGTGACACTGACCCAGGCCAAGTGCAAAATGTATGAAAGACAGTCAGATACATGAGGAAGGAAAAATGTCACTGGTCTCCACCTGTAAAACCACTTCTGTTTTGGGGCTCTTTAGTACACCTGTTGTAAATTTCATTAACACAACAGAAGCTGAAACTAATTAACAATCCTTTAAGCTAATCCTCAGCTACTTAACTGAACAGATCAATATCCCAGAAGGTCATATGGTGAGATACAGGTAAACCTTGGATTGCGAGCATAATTTGTTCAGGAAGTGTGCTTGTAATCCAAAGCACTCATATACAACAACAGATTTCTCCATAATAACCAATGGAAACTCTGATGATTTGTCCTACAACCACCAAGGTTTTCCTTCCCTGATGGAACAGGTATATTCCAGGTTTCAGATTGTGAAATAGTGGTTCAGGGAGCATGATGAATCATTTTCACACATGAACTGGTCAGCACATTGGACAAATATTGTACATTTCATAATCTGAGACCTGGAATATACCCGTTACATCTGTGAAGAAAAAACTCTATAGATGATGCAACCTGGTCATTCAGTACATTAAGGTCGTAGAATCTCACAAGAATGACAAATATCACACAGACCATACCTCTGGCTGTCATGATAATGGGAGTGTTTAAATGAAGCCACAAAAAAACATTCACATAAAAGTAAACCGTGACTGTAGTTGCTGTAGTTGAAGTTGCTGAAGATATCTGAATAAATGATATTAATGTTCTAACATCTTTTCCTGAAGCACTGTAACTTGTCACTTCATTTTCATTAATAATCATTAAAATAAAAGTTATTATAAACTGTGTTTAGGATGAATATCAATGCAGTTTGGTTGATTTTCTGGACGCCTGGAATAAAATTATTCTTACGATTTCTTTTACAGTTCACACTGAAGAGAAAATCAAGGCTTCAGTTGTAGAGGAGTGAGTGAATTTAATCTAAAAGAATGCATTGATGGATGTTTTGGGCATTTTCATTAAGATTATTTTGGAATTTTAGAATAATGTTGTCTTATGTCATGTTGTTGCCTATGAACAGCTGTTTTGGTTTGTTTAATCAAAGCCTATAAATTTTTTAGAATGCAAAGTACTGAATAATCTGAACAATTGACACTCTTTAAAAATGCATAAGAGAACGCATTGCTTAAGTTCGATTCCCGGGTGATGCTGTAACCTCTCGTAGCCGGAGGTCTAGAGAGAGCTGATTGGCCTACAGCTCTACAGCCAGTCTGGGTCGTCTGTGACCTCGCACAGGCTGAAGGGGCGGATAGTGCTATCCTTCGTGTTACGCTGCCTCCAGCAGTGCGTGAGCGAGCAGTTCGAAATGATGCCTGACACGTGACTGACTGGTAGTAGTATCTTTATTGACGTGGAGAAAATCGGAGGGGGGTGGGGGGATAATAATAAGAATGTGTAGTTAATTTAGAAAATAAGCTTAAGTGAGTTTAATCCTTATGTTTCATTTTGTGATATTTTGCCTGCCTGAAAATGTATCCGAGGAGATTTCTGAATTTTCTGCATGGTAATTTTTAAATGTACAGAATTGTGATCTGGTTGCAACAATCTTGAATGCACCTTCTTAAATATTTGCTTTTTTCTGTTCTGCTTTTCTATAAAATGCTTGCTATTGATTAAAAATAAACCAAAATAAAATAACAATGCAAAATAAAGACTGTGTATTTTTTCTATTGATTAAAAGTAGATACCTTAAACATGCAGGATTATATTTCTGTAGGGCCAATTGAGAACCGAGTTATGTGTGGAGAGTCAAGACAGAGCAGCAACTTAGAATGAGAATCCTTTATACTATACTAAGTATCATCATATAGCAACCCATAGACATGTCATGGTGATGTGCTAAAGTAACATTGTCTCATTGTGTATTACTACAAGGAATCGCGGCATGTTGGCTTAGTGGTTAACACTGTCACTTTGCACCGTTAGAGTCCGCGTTTGATTCCTGCCTCAGGGTCTGTGTGCATAGAGTTTGCATGTTCTCCCCGTGCTTGGTGGGTTTCCTCCAGGTACTCCGGTTTTCTCTCACAGTCCAAAGACATGCAGATTAATTGCTGTTCCTAGAATCCTCTTCACCACTGGCATCCACAGTCACTAGGTGGACTAGACAGATTCCTAGATGGATGGATGGATGGACTACAAGGTATACATTCAAACATGCTGAAGCGTCATTGCATTATCTTCTTTTTCTGTTATCCATCTTGAAGTTAAGGGGGTGATATGAATGCTTTTATCCTTTCTCCTTATATTCCGAATTACACAATCACTAGATTCTAGCTGGTAGATATGTTATCAGTTAAAAGGAAAATCATGTCAATAAGCAACTCAAATCATTACATGATCAGTTTCATATGGAAATGTTTATTGTTTTCTTCAGGTCAGTGGTAGCTTGAAATCTATAATAAATTATATAAAGGTTATACAAGAAGGTTTTCATTCTAGACAAAAGCTGCAACATAAGGCACTAAAAAGTCCTTCTCTGTAAAGTTAAACTCTCTGTAACTGGTCATTTTGCCAAAAATCATGCTTTTGTAATGTCTTTACATTTAAAACTAGACTTTGGTGTTTTATCTCAATATTATATTACATTATAAGGTATTTCTATTTAATTAAGAAAAACTGTTAAACACACAGGGGTTAACCTGGATCTATAAAAATATATGTGAAAATGTAGCACCCTGAAAAACAGCTAGGTTTATAACAGAACTGTTAAAATAAGGCACATGTGTATGTTAACATTTCACCTTTGTAATGTTGCTGCTGGGAGTAAGACATAAAAGTGCATATTGTCCAGTATTATTAACTTAACCAAGATTCTGCTAAGTAAAAAAAATGCTTTGGTTTTACTTTCAGTCATTTATCTCTCTCTCTCTCTCAGTGGCAGTTCTGACATTTTGGGTGGCATCTCTGTTTATTCACATTACAGCGGCAGCCTCCACTCGTGTCTCCAGGACCCTGTGGCAAAAGACACACAGTTCACACCCAAAATCACATAATCGTCACATGAAGCCTTCAGAAAATTATACTCCAAGTTTAGACACAACTACCTAATTCCCTGGTCTTTCCTGTTTTATATATTTCTATACTGTAAAAAATACTTAAGTTTTTTATCCAAAATACACGATCTAATTTGAACAGTTGATATTGAGATGGACACATGAATAAGTTTTTTTTTCTCAGTTTGTAAGCAGGTGAGTGTTTGGTTGTGTACCGCAGGACCCCAGCGTGGCCCTCTGGTGACCCAGCAGATCTCTGTGTGACACACGGTGCAACGTAGCCAATCACAGCCTTCCTTCTTCTGCACTATGATTCCACACTGAGGACAGTGCATCGCCTCGCCCGACCTCACCAGAGTCTGTTACATGCAAAGACAAGTACAACAAAAACAAAGATAATTAGCGCTGTCTACAAAAAAACAATAAAATAAGCTGAATGATTTGTTCTTAAAAATAAAGGCAATGATGTTTGATTTGTCCTTTTAGAAAGCATTAGCAAATTTATTCATAGGTGTAAATAAGGTAAAATAATCATTGAATTGTATCATGAAACATGACAGCATTGTGTCTACAGGTGATGAGTGTAAAAGTGAAAAGTGATTTTTATAAACAGCATAGTGAACCCTTGTATATGTCTCTCTTTTACACACTAAACCAAATCAACACGTTCTACACATGTTATACATTTGGTACATTTTGTCAGAAATGTCTTTCTAAGAGGGGTGACATTTCTGGCAATTTAGGGTGCAGAACTAATTGACATTTAAAGAATACTTAAAGCGCAGTACATCTGTGAATATTGATCCCAGCCAAGGTGGTTCGGAGCCAACTGGGGTTGTTTCTGTGAACATTTAGTGAGCAGAACGCCTAATACTTGAAAACTGACAAATAACTTGTTACCAACTTATGTGAGAGAAGCACCTGTCATTTACCAATGCCAATTGCACATTACAGGAACTCATCTGGGAGTTATTGCCACATCCCCCATACAGTCCTGACCTCACTCCAAGCCATTCCCACATGTTTGGGCTGATATGGGAGTTCCTGGGAGGCCAGCATTTCAGACATGGAGCAGGCAGTCTGATCATATCATGGCTCTGGTGTACTGATTTTTTCTTTTTTATTTTTTTTGCCTTGATGGTATCCAAGTACTATGAGGCGCTGGGATAAGTGCAGTATGAGGTGTAGAACTTAGTGCAGTAGAGGATTATATAAAGAAATGAAGGACGTTCTGTTATTCTGCGCAATTAAAAGTCCCGGTGTGACTTGAACATCCTTGGAATTTAACAATAAGTAGACTTATTTGTTGTATTATTACATTTCCATGCTACATCTAAGATGGTTTAATCATGATCTTACAAAGGTTAACTGCATGACATGCTAATTATCTGCTTTTATGTAAAATAAGCTTGTTTGTAAAGCAAAAATAGCTGGTCAGACAATGATGGAATGAAGTCTAGTGCAAATCAAAATTTTTGATAAAAAAAAAAAAATCTGCTTTATATTTTATCAGTTGTTAAAAAAAAATGTGTGACCTTCAGGAGGTCCCTCGTTCTTCGGGCTGCGATGTCATTAATGGCGCGAGCAGCGAGATCGTCCTGGTACTGCTTACAATTCATCCCTTCATGAATTGCCTTACACAGAGAGAGAGAGAGAGAGAGAGAGAGAGATTCATGATTAACCAAAGTACAATTCATGCATTTGGTTTCTTCTATTATTTCATAAAATATAGATATTAAAGTGAACAAAGAACTTCTCACTCCTATTCTAACTTTTGCACCCCTTCTCTAATCGTGATTCCAGAGTTGTCCCCCGTATCCCCTGTAGTTGGCAAATGGCTTTTTTTGAGTTAGAAGCATAAGTTGATGTGCAAATTCCCAGATAACTCAAAAGAAGTAAGTTGTTTTTTTTTTTTTGTTTGTTTGTTTTGTGTACGTTACCTTGCAGAGCAGACAGTTGTGCTTTTTGCAGACAGGGCAGTGGAACGTGTTGACGGTGTCTTCATACACACACCAGCCTGGGCAGTCGGTCGTGGCACAGTGATAACTGCCTTCACATCGCGACTCGGCCACTGAGAGCCCCCGCTGCAGCCAGCGCTCATACTCCTCACCTGAAAGCAGCTGACACACACATACACATAAGAGAGAGACAAAGAGAGAGAGAGAGACAGAGAGAGAGAGAAATTAAAAACATTATTTATTCGTACAATCAGTTTAACCCAAACGATAATGTGTCTGGATTAAACTCTCCACTGTGCTAAATGAAGCTTCCTATCATAATAAACATTTGCTTGCTAAATAAAACTGGACCATCCAGTAATCCGTAGATTAAAAGACAGTAAAAGAGAGCTACGTAAGAGTGGAAAAGTTTTGTAGATTGTGTAGAACTGAATGAAAGAGTTCTCACAGCTCGGATTTCTCTCTCCTGCAGTGTGCAGTCACATGCGTACGCCTCGTCTCTGTAGGGACACGCCACCTGGGGATCCTCTGAAAGCAGGATTACTGAACGCAGACATTCTCTACACACACATACATACCCACACACAAACAAATATTTTTGACATGGTCATGTGGTCAGAAAATAACTTACTGATCCAATTAAACAGAAAAAAAACAAAATTATACAAGCACTTTGTAGCATTTATTCATGACCATCCATTGGTAATCTACCACTCACTGACCATCCACCAATCTTCCACTGACTATCCTCCAGTCATCCACCAATTACCCACTGTCCATACATCAGTTATCCACCACTTCCTGATCAACCAGCAGTCATCCAACAATTACTTACTGATAGCCATCCAGTTATCCACCTCTCGCTGACCATCCTCTAGTCACCACAAATTACCCACTGTCCATCTACCTGTTATCCACCATATGCTGACAATCCAACAGCCATTCATCAATCCTCCCCTGACTATCCTCCAGTAGTAGACCACTCAACAACCTTCTACCAGTAATACAACCATTCACTGACCATCTACCAGTCATCCAACTTTCACTGACGATCCACTTGTCATCCACCAATCACTCGCTGACTATCCTCCAATCATCCATTGATCACCTATGGACTATCCACCAGTCATCTATCAATCACCCACTGACAATCCAACAGCTAGGCACCACTCAATGATCATCCACCAGTCATCCAATAACCCACTGATCATCCTCTAGTCATCCAACAATCACCCAGTGACCATTTAACAGCTATCCACCATTCACAGACCATCCTCCAGTCAGCAATCCTCCAGTCAATCCTCCACTTACCATCCACCACTCATTCACCAATCCTCTACTTACCATCCAACAGTCACCCACCAATCCTTCACTGACCATTCATGTCATCCACAACATCCACGTCCACCCCTCAGTCTTCCACCAGTAACTCAAGAACTATCCACTAACCACCAACCACCCACTTACTATATTCACCAATTTTCCCGCATTTATCAACCATCCACAAATTGCAGACTGAACATCCAGTCACCCAATCAACTAGTGAACAGTTCTTACAAACCTTCCAATAACTGTCTACTATTCTTGCACCAATTAATCACCAATCACCTTTCAACCACTTGTCATCAACCATTCATAATACATCCACCAACTGTTCTCCAAACACCCATCAGCTCTAAACCAGACATCCAATTCTGAACTAGTCCCCACTATGTGTTCTTACCTGCAAAAGCAGTGAAGACACTCACGCAGCAGGACTCCCTCTCCTGACTGAAGCTGTAAGTAACAAATCTTGCATTCGATGCTCTCTGCATTCGGCACCAGCTCCTGACCGTCCACCTCCACTAGTCGAGCATAGTTCTCCCTGCGCTCTGCCTCCTGTGCCTACACACATTGTTTATCAAACAATAACACATTATAATATTATTGTACAGCTGTATTCAGGTTATACATAAGTAAACAATCTATTGTCGTAGCTATCTCCAAAATAATACAATGATAGTTCATGATCTTGAATGAATTGTCTACTGCAGCATCCAATATTTTTGGACTAACAACCCCTAAAAAGCATGACAATTTTTATTCCAGATTCATAGTTCTATAGATTCGGACATATTCGTTAAACTTTCTGCCAAATTTTATGTTCAATTACTTGTCTTCTGCTGTTCCATAGTATCACTCAGTGTTGTTGAGGAACTAATGGAGGTGGACCGGCAAAGAAATGTGTTAATGCTCTAGTGTTGCATGTGCAGGTAGCATAAAAAAGACAAAAACAGAGCACAGTGCCTATGAACATTTAACAAGTTCAACGCCCGATCCTTAAAACTTAACGAATAACTTGTGGTAACTGTACAAACAATCATTCACCAACACCACTTGCACATTACAGGAACTCTGTACAGTCCTGACCTCACCTCAAGCCATTTCCACATGTTTGGATCATTAAAGGAGTTCCTGCAAGGCCAGAATTTCAGACATGAACCAGGGAAAAACCTTCTACATTGATGGTATCCAAGCACTAGTGAAATATGGATAAGTGCATTAGTGTAATAGGGGATTATATAGAGAAATAAAGTTTTTACTCTCATAACTGTGTTCTGTTATTCTGCACAATCAGCAGTCCCAGTTTGATTTGAGGGTTTGGAAGGAAAAAGTATATAGCCATGGCAAAAAGTTTTGTGCTTTAGTGTTTTTGGATCTTTTTGTCAGATGTTACTATGGTATACAAAAGTGTAATTCAAGCATTTCATAGGTGTCAAAGGCTTTTGTTGACAATGACATTAAGTTTATGAAAAGAGGCAATATTTTGCAGTGTTGATGCCTCTTTTTCAAGATCTCTGCAATTGACCCTGACATGCTGTCAATCAACTTCTGTTCCACATCCTGACTGATAGACAACCATTCATAATCAATGCTTGAATTTGTCAGATTTTGTGGGTTTTGAGGATTGACCACATGTTCTCAATGGGATTAAGGTCTGGGGCATTTCCTGGTCATAGACTCAAAATTTCAATGTTTTGTTTCCCTGATCCATTTAGTTATCACTTTTGCCTAATGGCGAGGAGATCCATCATACTGGAAGAGGCATTGTTCATCCCCAAACTGTTCTTAGAAGGTTGGGTGGGGTTGCTCTCGGATGATATTTTAATACCAAGGGTGTGTTATTAGGTGAAATTGTGAATGAGCTCACTCCCTTAGTTAAAAGGAAATCCCACACAAGAACGGTCTAAGGATGCTGCACTGTTGGCATGACACAGGACTAATGGTAGTAACATCTGACCTGACAAGAAGATTGAAAAATACTGAAGCAGCAGTCTTTGTGAAAATTGATATTTGTTTCATTGTCAAACCTTTTGGCCAGGACTGTATGTTGATCTTTGTTACTATCCCGTTTTAGATTTGGGGTTACATTTGAAGGGCATTTTTCAAAAAAGTAAACCGACTTCTGCCCTGTGATGGATTGGTACCCTGTACAGGGTTTACCCTGCCCGGTGCCCTAAGACTCCTGCGATGGGCTCCTGACCACCCGAGACCCTGAATACAGATTTAAGCAGTAGACAGTGAGTGAGTGAGTAAACTGACTCCCATGTATATTATATGTATATATATTTTCCTTATCTGTGCCATATTCGGAATCCTAAATTAGGGGAGTTATTTTGATTTGTAACCATTTATCAAATGGACATATATCTGGGTTTAGATGTGAACCCAGACAAACTAACTACCTTGTTATTGCAATGCTCCAGTATTATCTGGATAAAACTCTATGAACAGAACTCACTAAAAATTTCCTTCATCTTTCTGACATGTAATGATGGAAATTTTAAATATATACAGTATGCAAACCATATATAATGCACACTACTAAACAGTATGTTGATACATAGTTAAAATAAAAAAAGAGTCAAATATACTAGTAAATACTCTCGAGTCTTGAGTCCCCAACCAATTGCATGTTTAGTCACTTTATAGCCAGTCACAGTAAAATCTTTGTTCCAGTTTCCTTGATTGAATCTACATCATTTAACTGAATATGATGAAATGAGGGGTGGCTCCAAACGCTTTCCACAGCACTGTATGACGCAAATAAGTAATCAAGATACAAGTAATAATTTCCTGTTTATTTATTTGTTTATAGATACAAGAAGTTTCATTTCTGGACCACCAGTAGAACCAACACTGTTCAACGAGACGGTACACTGAATGAAAACAGACTAGTTTAATCCATATAGTACATATTTAATATATATCAAATACAGTTTTATTAACTTTAGCATCTTTTTTCATCATAGTAAGATATTATCCAGATAATAAATAATTCTTTACTTTCAGGCCTTGCTATACTGCATAGGTTCATGACTGTGTAGTTGTCAGTTACAACTCGACCCTTCCTGAGCTTGAGCGAGTTTAATTACAGTAGGTATATTGCACAGGACTGAGAGAGAACTAATCCATTTTATATCTTTACTATGTTGTACCTCACTGTACTACCGTGGGTCATGTTTACACCAAGGATCAGTGTACATTCCTCTTGGGGTGGAAAGTCAGTTTCACAAACGTATACATCCCTGATTGGGTTATTATAACCCTATTATTTAGAATAAGAAACTATCGTGTGAGCCTTGCACCATTGACAGCCGGAGTGGCTTTATAAGTACCATCAGAAAGATCTCCTTATACTAGTATAATAGGGCAGAGTGTAAAAAAATCTATATAGCTAAAGGTTTGTAGACAAAATGTTATTAATATCCATCCTGAATGATACAATGAAAGACGGAAAGGTGAGAAAGAGAGACATTTATGCTGAGTATTTTCTGGTGCATTGGTGTATTTATTATTTTTAAATACTGTGACTGTGACCCAAATTGTTTTTATTATTCATCTGAAAGTGTGCTAAAGAGAAGTGCGTTACTGTAAAGTGAGTTATTCTCAAATCTACTTGCACAAGAGCTTGTATGACGAACGCTCCCTCCATCGTACTGAACGGAATTAAACGCGTGAGGTCATTTAACGAAGTAAAACTTTGATACAATTACAGGAAAAGTCTTCAGTGTCAGCACTTTGTAACATGAGACTTGAGAAAGAGTCTTCAGGAGGAGTGTGTGCTCACACCAGTGCTTAACACCGTCTCCAAGTGGAGGTACCAGAATATACAAATATTATGTAAATGCCCCCAAAATAGCTAATGATGTTCATGAATGTTGACCTAACCCTAACCCTTAACCCCTATACAGTATATGGACCCACAAGTCAGTTCATAACAGTCTCTCTAACTTAGTTTATCATAATAGTAACAGTGCAGAAATCTGGCCAGTGAGGAGTTTTCATCAAGAGTAAAAAAAACATATACATACCATCAGTTTAAATAAAAGTGCTTTAAGAATCAGAAGTGCTTTAAACGAACAGGTCGATCTAACTGCTAAACCTGTGTATAATAAATGAGAACCATCGATTCATTCCTTGTTTTCAGTTTAGCATTTTAACTGAAGAACAATAGATGAGATTGGCATGCACGGAGATTTCACACAGCCTGAGCGCAACACTTATTCAGTCTTAATTGCACGTTCTCTTTAAGGTGTCGTGTGATATCCTGTACTCCTGTTACTGGGACGTCTTGTTGTTGTTCCTGCATGTATTCATAAAAAAGTCTCAAGACATTCAAGCTTCTTCAAGTGTTATTTTGTGCATAGCGACTGTGTATGATGTGTACGTGTGTGTGTGTGTGTGTGTGTGTGTGAGTGTGTGTGTGTGTGTCAGTAGTCCTGGTCGAGGTTGTACTGTAGTGAGTTGCTGGCCCTCCGCTCCTCCCTCCTCCCTTTCTCCTTTAAAAAAAGAAAACCAGACAGAAGAGAAGAGCGTGAGACCGGAGAGCCAATCATAGTCTGAGATCCTGCCTTCTATCTCTCTAGATATATCTGCTTGATAAAAAAAAAAAAATCTCCTGCTATTTATTAAGACTTTGGCTAATGTTGATAAATTTTAATAGAAATTTTTATTTATTAAAACACACTTATTGCTACCAGTTTAGTATTATGCGAGAATAAAAGTTGTAGCGCCACCTTGTGGATAATAATGCAAGTATATGATAATCAGGCGCTAAACATTAGTATTATTATTAGTAGTAGTAGTATTTGGTCTAAACAACACGGCTGAACCTGCAAAATGAAACCATCACAATGCCAACAACCTGCAATCGAGCTGTACTGAAAGGAAATAGTCTGACTGCATCTGTTAGTGTAATGACGATCTGATTGTATACGTCTGGTCGGGTGTTGTGTCTGTTTCCTGAGACTGTATTAGTATTCCTGGAATGCCAATCTCATCTATTGAAATGAATATGTATATTTAGAGCTCTTACAGCTGCATGTTTGAGGTCAGCACGTGTGTGTGTGTGTGTGTGTGTGTGTATATGAGTGTGTGAGATGTCTCACCTGCTGGTACTGTCTAATGGCTTCTTTCTCCTGTTGGATGCGTCTCAGTTCCAGTGTGTCGGGTCTGTAGCCTCCAGGCACCGTGTAACCCTCGGGTCTGTCTGCGCTGCACATCTCACAGCCGGGACGCGTCGGCTTGTTGATGTATGTACAGGACGGACACGCCCATCCCGGCTGCGCACACACATTTGACTTAATATCACACATTTTGAATGTTTAACACGGTAAAGCTAAAATAAGTGAAATGGTGGAGCTGAGGTCGTTCGACAGGGAACAACAGTGACACGCTCAGAGTATGACATCACAGTATGCATCACTCACAGCCACTAATGTGTGACTAGTGTGATTTCCACGTATTCACAAAAAATTTATATATTATATGATCTTGTGTATTACATGTGCTAAATGTTTCATGGAATAGTACGTGTTAAGCTTAGTTAAATAATTTTGTTGTATTTGTTTAAATTTTGTTTAAAATTTGATGTACTTTTTTGTGGTTTTTCGTTTAAAGTTATCAACCTCACTTAGTTGAATCCACTTTGAACCATTGTTGTGTAACCTGCAAAGCTGTCAGACACAAGAATTAAAAGTGATTCCAGAGTTGATCCCCGTGTCCCCTGTAGTTGGCTAATGGCTTTTTTCGAGTTTGAAGCAGAAATTGGTGTGTAAATTCCCAGATAACTCGACAAACATATATTTAATATTGTACTTTAAGGCTTTTAATATTAACGCATTACCACATGTGATTCATTCAGAAATTTTAACACGTTATAATTGTAATGGAAATGAATCATATGACCAAGTTTGACCCTAATGTCTTTTCATAATTGCTGTGTGTGATAATGGCACCTTTAGCACCGATAATAAGATGACTGAGGACACATCACCAGTTTTATTGTAAAAAGCTTCTAGATGGAATTTGGATAAACCCAATGTTGTGTTCTTGAGCTACCTTCAAGGGGAACTAATTTTAAAAGAATACATTAAATATACGTTGTTTCGGTGGTAGCTCAGGAACTAGGTTGTTGATTTTTGGATCTGAGGACCCAGGTTCGAGCCCCGCCTGTCGTTGGGTTGCCACACCCCCTTATTACTCAGCCACGCCTTGCATGCAGCGTCGGTCCCATATGAGAGATTGTAAGATATTATAAAACCGAATAATCTGTTTTTAATCTGAAACCAGTTCGTCATGCATTTCTTTATTTTAACACTGCATATTTATAATACAAGTAAATCTGTGTATTGTAAAATTGTGATTAATTGCGATTAATCACGAACTATGACTATGATGAACTAGATTAAAATTTGAATCGATTGACAGCTCTATAGTAACAGCTTATCATCATCATCATCATCATCATCACAACAACAGATGGCATGGTGAGGTTGCCTGTGAGGTGACATCATGAAACGAGTGTCCAATGTCAGCGCTTGCAGTCAGAAGTGAAGGTGAAACTTTAAGCTTTACACAATATGTGAAAGTCTTGAGAATGTGCCATTTACAGAGAAGAAACTGAGGCTGCTGAGGGAACATCTGTGTCAGTGAGAACAGGAACTAACTGGTTTCATGGACTTTCCTCAGCATTAACTGTAACTAAAAGTAGAGAAATGTATTATTCCGCTTCAACATTCTGTTACACGTTGAAGTGTTTTTTTTTCCATTAACACTACAACACTGTGGTTTCATTTTTGTGCCAGAAATAGCAACCTTCACATGCCTTCAGGTGATCTGATTATTATTATTATTACTGTGATCAGAGTTCTCTATTGATCAGGAGAACATCGTATTATGATATATAAGCTAAGAAAAGCGTCTTTACTTGAAAAAAAGAAAAAAATGCCTGAATTTTAGCAATAATTATGTAATTCAGGTTATTTTTGGTTACATATGTATGTATGTGTGTGTGTGTGAGTGTGTATACTCACGTGTACCTGTGTGTTAGTTCTGCTGGGCGACAGTGCTGCGTTCAGCTGCGGCATCTCCAGGTTGATGAGCTCTCGGATATCCCCCAGGCCCAACCTCTCGGTCCCGGCCAAACTCCGACTGCCTGAAATGTCAGAGGTCACGAGATTCAAAATGCTACCTGATCTTGTAGAGCTGAAATATATATCATATGTAACGCTGATTAAGAAAACAATTATGAAGAGTATTTAATGCACTTTTACTCATTATTTACTTGTCTTGTTTTATTGCCAGGTGATTTTGTCAATGAAAAGCATTTATTTCTACAAAATGAACGAAATAAACTTCCCAAAACACTTGGACCTGAATGTATATACACATATGAGGGGCGTTCGAGTCAATCCAGGACTAAGTGTTCCCTTCAGTTGTTTGGACAATATATTTTTCAGCTAACAGAAGAGCATTTTAATGTGTAATGAGTAAAAAGATATATAATGATATGATTTTTATTGTAATCTCACAATGAGAAATATCTCACTTAATATAGATAATTATGATTATATTATATGAGCTTAAAGATATACAGAGGCATGTGCGAGAGTGTGTTTCTGCATTAATGAACACACACACACACACACACACACACACACACATATATACCGTTGTTGTTGTGCTGCGGGTGCAGTCTAGTGGGCAGGGTGTTATAGGCTCTCAGTGTTCCCTCCGGCCCGTTGCCGACAGACTGCGAGTCCGCGGGGGAGGAAGTGGAAGCGAGCGGGAAGTTCTCCTGGTCCTGCTGCCTCTGACGGGACACGAGGTACAGGAAGGCGGCGTCTCCGTCCTGCTGCACGCCGTAGGACGCCAGAGAGCGCGAGTCAGAGCACAGACACTGACCGATAACCCAACGCTGGACGTGTGGATGGAAGCCGTACTGAACAAACACCTACAGCAGGGAGAAGGAGAGGAGAGAGAGAGAGAGAGAGTTAGATCAGGTGATTTTGGTTTTATTTGGTGATATTGCTGCTGTTAAAGTTTCTTGATTTTCTGACAAGAACAGAATTCTTTTAAGAAGTCGCAGCATTATCCATCCAAAGGCAGAAACAAAGCCGTGAGAGTGAGCACTTAAACACACAAAAGGGACAGTTACAGGGAGAAATGCTCAGATGGAGGTCAAAGAAGTCCACAGTTAAGACAGCAAAAAAGGTTCATTTGTATTAGAGAAGGTCCTGATGCTCTACTTCCAGGTTTGTGCCTCATGCTTAACAAATCTAAACACACTTTTTAATCTTTCATAAAATTCATAAAATAAGACTGGTTGGTGCTGACCTGCTGTTTTAGAGCAGCCACAGTGGTGTGGGGGAAGACTTTCACCATGACGCAGCAGGAAGAGGAAGCGTCCTCCAACACCACCGACAAACTAGAGGGCCAACAGAAAGCACGTCAACGTGAGACCTACATTTTAGGAGAAATGATCCTTTTTCATTTTCTATCATTAAATATCATTTGCCAGCAGCAGGGAGACAATATAAATGCATCCTGGGTGTGTAATGTATAAAGACATATAAGGTATAACAGTTACAAAGCACAGAACAGTCGGATCCATAGTTCAAGACTGGAGTATTTCTGTTAGCATAAAGGAAGAGAAACTAACGTTACACGAGTGATGTGAGAACAAATGATGTGTGCATGAATACAAACAGGTTCTTAAGTATTGTGACTAGGATACAACATTGGATTTTTTCCTGTGCGTATCAGAGCGGATGTGAGATAAAGTAATAAATATGTGGGTGAAATGGGAACTTTTAGCCTTAATTCAAGTGTTGTTTTTAAATTTGACATTAACTGTTTATCAACTCCAGGCTTAAAACTAACTGCAGAAAAGAAAAGAAAAAAAAAAAAGGATTTGTATTTTTACTACTTGGATGCAAATACTTTGAAATTGATGTCTGAAATATGGAACACATGGACATCAGCAAGAATTTGAGTTTATTTTCTTGAGAGGTTTTTGGCAGACCTTTATTTTAGTTGCTGCATATTTGGGGGACTTTCTGCCTCCAGTTTGACTTCAGCTAATGCGACCCATGTTTAATAGGGTTGAGGTCAGGTACCTGATCTCCTTGTTGGTGTTGGTGTAGTGTTTGTGATTTGGCTGGATGGATAGCGGAGTGTGCTGACGAGCCAGAGACTCCGCACACACAGACGCCCCCTGAGCATCGCCGGCCTCTATAGCCCTCACCAGCTCCATACACAGCTCCTCTACAAGGAGGGAGAGAAGGGGAAAGGGAATTTTTTTTTTACCAAAATTGAAATTAAATCATGCATGTAAATGATTTTACTCGCTGCATGTTCAGTAAACACACACATGCAGAGTGTTTCACATCATCTAAGACTGAATCCTATTTTACACATATGCAGCTGACCTGCAAATGTATCCCTTGTGTTAAAAATAAGCTCCTGTGCACAGTCTGTGTGGGAGGGAGTAAGAATGCAGAGCAGTGGGATGAGAGACAGTCTGTAATTTTTCTCCACACAATGCACAATCGAGACTTTTGTGCTTTGTTTGGAAACAGGGAGCGAGGCAGAGGATGCGAGGACGTACCCGTGCTGGACAGGGAGGAAGGCATTTGTACAACCAGGGGCTGGGGAAGCAGCTGTCCATCAACCTCTGCAGAACAGCCAATGGACACTGAGGGGAGGAGTCACACACACACACACACACACACACACACACACACACACACACACACACTGTCAGTCTTAAACCTAATCGACCTTCTTTAAAATGGCACCGACTGTTTTAATTTACACATTTTAGTGCTGAAAAAGATCAGAATAATTTGTGTATTAAATCTAAATTTGGCAAGTGTGTGTCTCACCCCGGTGAGCCTCGCGGAGCGATGACATCACCACGGTGGCCCAGGCTTGGGCTTCCGGTTCGCTGGGGAAGTTGAAGGTGATGCGGTCGTAAGGGGGAGCGATCAAGACCAGGTCATGACTTTGTGCTGTTTTGACTTCATAGCGCACCGTCCTGAGGTCGAAATCGGCAATGCACTAAAGGGGAAATAATAATAATAATAATAATGAAAAAATATATATGCATAGTTTTAAAACAAGGTGCTAGTACCAATAATGACACATCAGTAAAACACTAAAGCTAAATGATCAAATCTAAACTAAAAGGCGTTGTGCTTCAACCTTACGCACTCACTCAGGTTGAGAATTATGAGTTATGTCAATATAATAAACGGTAACAGATGTTTTGAGAATGAGATCTACAATAGCATGAACAAGATTACAATCGACAATCATCAGCAAAAACTCCGGCCCTAGTGCCTGTTAACTCGACTCTACAGGAGGTCTTAGCTCAAGATCACTTAATCACCACTCGATATCAATACACATGTGTGTGTGTGAAAGTATGTTTACTGACAATGAAATCTTTAAACCTCACTGATTTCGTTTTTCTCTTTTCTTTACGAGGGTTAAAATTGTAGTTTTTTTTCACACTGATAATGAGTGCTAACAATCTCTTAAACTGCTGAATAAATACCCTCCAATCTGGTTGGAATCTCAGATCTACTTGGGAACATCAAGAAGGGATGAAATATTTGTATAACAGATAGGATAAGATTGTTGTAAGAAGTTGTTGCTTTGTATTTTTTTAGGCTCGGGAATCACCAAGGACAACCTGATACAATATTGTCACAATTCTTAAGTGCTGATTTGTATTGCAAAGTTAAATGTTTTGTTTATTTATTTATTTTAAATAAAGGTAATGAATAATTCACTCCTACCAAACAGGATGCTCTACCTGTAGGACTATAGAGGAACTGCAATGTTTTACCAACTCAAAAATATTCATTCATTCATTGTCCATACCGCATTATTCTGTGTATGGGGTCACGGGGGGGGGGGACCCCATACACAGAATAATGCGGTATGGACAATAATATATGCAAACATATATAAATAAAATATAATAATAAAACATCCATATATTTCGTAGTCATGCTGATACATGAATCACGTCACGTCAATTCCCGCATCTCTAATCTTTATGTTCAGTCTTTATGTTCAGTGAAATTCTTTACTCTTCACAAATCCCAGCATTTTTGCCAGAAGTCTGGGATCAGAGTGCAGGGTCAGACAGAGTTAAGGGCCTTGCTGAAGGGCCCAACAGCTCCAAACGAGCAGAGTGTGGGCTCAAACCGCTGACATCCTGATCAGTAACCAACACCACCATCAGCCACCATCGCCCCCTTTTTTAGTCACAACATATAAGCTTTTTTATGATTTTTTTTTTTTTGGGGGGGAAATGAACTTCTAACCTTATTAATTTGACATTCCTTGGTTCTAAGCATCTCATCATCCTAGACATGCAAATTCTCAAAAATTTTCAACGACTGTGATGACGTCAGAGCATTGAACGCCTCGCTCGACTGCAGCGGCCGTTCTGAGAACAGTTTTAGAATCGCGTCCTGTACTAATAAAACAGTTCTGCGATGATCTCAGAACAGTTTGAAACGCGCCCTAACTTTCAGCCTCGACGCTGTAAACAATAACACGGCGATCACGTGACATGAGTGGTCCGAGCGGAAATGAAAAAAATTGTAACTCTTCCTAAAAACAAAATATTTAAAATTAATTCTTTGAAAGAAGTGAAGTGAAGCGCCGCGGTCGGGTTTTTGATGTAGGTGTTCCGAGTTACCGCGTTAGTTCCGCTGCCGTGTCTGAGGGCCAGCCGGAATTCCCCCGCCTTGCCCGGGTCCATGCTGAGCTGGAGCCGCAGAGCTTCGTCCCCGCGGCCGGGCAGACACAGGGGCCGGATCCCGGAGTGACTCGCGGACACTCTGACCGACATCAGGACGGTGCTGCATCCCGCCGCCGGGGCCTCGAGGCCGGCCAGAGAGGAGCAGAAGGAGAAGGAGGAAGGCGGACCCGGGGTCGGCTGCGGGGCTCCGGAGCTCTGCGACATTCCGCCGTCACCGCCGAGAACTTCTCATTCCACCGCCGTGTCCCCGTCAACCGCCGTCACTCTGCTGCTGCTACATAATTACATTCCGCGCTCATATCTCAGAACTCACTCCCCGCGATACAACAAGGACGCGAAGCAAAACGAGGGAGAAACAAAACAAACAAAAAAATACAACAATCCAGTTTCACTTCAGCTTCAGCGCGAACTTGGTTACAATGTTGCTCATGCGCTTTCAAAATGTGTCACTTCAAACACGGTAACTGCCCCGTCCCTGCCTGAGGCGTTTGCGTTGCGCATGCGCAGGATGGACTGCGCATGCGCGGTGTAACACTATCGCTTAAGGGGGTTTTCAGTAGTTGCGTAGAGGCACGTCGACTTACTGGATCTCAGCACATTCGTACACAGAGATTAGATTAGTACACGTGTTGGTTCAAAACATTTGAAGCCATTGAGACTGGAAATGTGTGACAGGCTGGTGTTTGTGTGCGAGTTATTTTCCTGTAACACCAGGGCCTGAACTGTTTTGTTCCTGTTACTCAACAGCAATGAATTCGTTTTCCAAACTGCTTATGATTTGTAGGGACGCAGGTGTCCTGGAGTCCATACCAGTGGACTCACAGCACAAGCACACACACTCAATCAAACCAGAGAATATATATAAGTGGCAGTGATGCAGCCTACAGAACTCAAACTACTGAACCTACAGTTGGTGGCAATGTAACCTACTGGTTTCCCACCTCAGTTAAACAACAAAGACAAAAAAGAAACATACAAAGCACTGGAAGAACATGCAACTCCATACAAACAGACCTCCAGCCCTGAAGGTGTAAGGCAAGAGAGCTAACCAATATGCCATCATTAATCATGCTAATGATTAGTTTGATATGATTACAAAAGTTAATAAGTGGTACTTAATAACTGCAATGTTTTACCAACTCAAAAATATTCATTCATTCATTGTCCATACCGCATTATTCTGTGTATGGGGTCACGGGGGGGTCACGTCATGTCAATTCCCGCATCTCTAATCATTATGTTCAGCCTTTATTCATCACAAATACATTTCTGCACAGTGAAATTCTTTACTCTTCGCAAATCCCAGCATTTTTGCCAGAAGTCTGGGATCAGAGTGCAGGGTCAGACAGAGTTAAGGGCTTTGCTGAAGGGCCCAACAGCTCCAAACGAGCAGAGTGTGGGCTCAAACCGCTGACATCCTGATCAGTAACCAACACCACCATCAGCCACCATCGCCACCTTTTTTAGTCACAACATATAAGCTTACTGGTAAAAAAAAAAAAAAAAAAAAAAAACATGTTATGAAGACTTTACTCAGAACGAGACTAAACTCTTACAAACATACATACACATGCTGACACTGGAGACTGAGACAGAATTTTATTTGTTATTTACACAATCATACACAATATGATACGCAGCGAAATTCTTATACAGCTCTTTGTGACCTCAAAGAGAAAAAGAGAATAGAATCGAATACAAAAGTATATATTTAAAAAGTTACAATGAAATATAATTAAAATATAAATAAATAAATGTATAACTTACACAGGATGTGCAGAATGTGCGATATAAAAGGTAAAGACATGCCGTGTGGGTCTGACAGCAGCAGCATGAGTGAAACTCTGCGACTATATATTTAACATATGTATCAATTATACAATTTAGCATAACTCACTGCTTAATTAGCAATAGAACCATTCTTTTAACTATGCAATTACATATACTGTGCCTAATAGCATGTATTGTGAGAAAAAAAAATAGTAGGGTATCAGTAGGCTATTAACAAAAGCCCCCCCCCCCCCCCTCTCTCGTTACATTATGTAAAGATGTGCATTTTGTGTTTGAGATATCTAACTGTGTTTATTTGGTCGTTGTTTTATTACTGTATTTACTTACTGATTTGTTTAATGGCGGCACGGTGGCTTATTGGTTAGCATTTTCACCCCCAGGGTCTGGGTTCGATTCCTGCCTGGGGGGTCTGTATTAGTTTGCATATTATCCCTGTGCTTTGTGGGTTTCCTCCAAGTACTCCGCTTTCCTCCCTCAGTCCAAATCCATGGATATTAGGATAAATGACAAGAATGAGCATTAGTTTGTACATAGCTAGTTTTAATATTGTTTCATCTGTAGCCAGTGTGGATTGGCACCCTATGCAGTGTGTGCCCCACCTCATGCCCTAAGTGTCCTGGGGAGAGGTTCCAGTTTATGCCAGTCAAACTAAATAAGTAAACTTCAAAAAAAAAAAAAAAAGTCTATTACAAACGCACATCTTATCTAACCCTTGCATAGAGTTAAAACTCGTTTGCCTGAGTTTATTATTCGTATGCTTTGATTTACACATGGGATTATTTAGCAGTTTCAAAGAAACAGAATAATAATGGACAATCGAGACAATTTGCCTATTAGATAACACAAAGCCTGCTAAGTGCTCTAGTGTGAATTTAATGTAAATGCACTCACGTGAGTCACGTATGCCACACAGGTAGGACTCTGTACTGGGTACCTGCTTAGGGCCCAAGCACCTTGACGACATCCATATGACGTCATCATGTGTTAGAAGGGACCCTTTGTTACATGTGCAGCCTAATAGATTACATAAACTCTCCAATATATATGACACATATTTTTGTCATTTTATATATGGATATGCCATATTAGTGCAAAAAAAAAAATTACAAACCAACAACAACAAACAAGCAAATAAACAACTTTATAGCGGATAGAAATGGGCGTTTTTGACCAATCACGCTTTTCCTACAGTCAATTTATGGCCAATCAAATTAATAGGAATTTGAACAGGCGCCCATGATAGCCAATCACGTGCCGTGTGTTGAAGTAGGCGGGATTAGCGTCCTGAGCGTTTTATTTAGACACAGGAGCTGAAAATATTCGCCCATAGCAGAGAGAAAAGACAAATTAAACATCGAGACGTGTTGTCGCTACACCTGAGAAATTTTCACAGAAAACGAGAATTTGGAGGATTAGACGATCAGGTCGCGTCGATTAAGCGACCCTGGTCCCGCGGAGGAGATTCTTTATCTCTCCGTTTTTTTTCGTCTTTGTAAATCGGTTGGAACAGGAGGGGGATGAGGCTGCGGTCGGACCGGAGACCTGCTCTGGATTTCATGTCGCTTATATCCCAACAAAGCTGCAGGTTTTCAACGAGTCTTTGTATAAACCTACATTCAGGGAGTAGAAGATGTCCGTTGCGACCGTTACATTGTGAAAAACAGTGAATTTTTTTTAAAAACATAAAAGCGAGAAATCAATTACCCAGGCGACATTGTTAGTGTTCCACCGCGGCGGCTGAGTTACATTGTAACCTTAAGGGTCAAACATCAAAGGGTTCGCATTCAATCCGCTTTTTAAACCAGTTTTATTCCATTTCCAAGAATTTGGACGAAAACGTATATCTAAAAAAAAAAAGGTAAGAATATAAAATTTTATTTGTTCGTATTGATTCTGACAACATGACACTATCCAGCTATTTTACATTCTCTGCTTAAATATTTAATTACGCAGTAAATCTAATCCGTTACACATAATATGTTTCAGCTTTTAGCCACGTTAATCAATCTAAAATATAGATCTGTTCGTTTTTTAAACCAGGAAGCAGTACTCAAGGCTGCATCCTAATTTGTGCACGCAGCCCAGTGCACTAGGTAGGGCGCAGGAGGTATTGATGCTATACCCTGTGTAGTGCACTAGTGTAGGGAGGAAGGAGGTGTTTGGGAGGGTGAGGGCTTGTTTACTGAGGAAGCAGGGCGGGTGGGCGACATCCAGGGCCTGTCAGAGTGCAAAGCTGAAAACACAACCATGGCAGAGATTAATGATCACTTTAAACACTTAAAGAAATAAACAGAATGTTTAAGATTCTGTTTATCAATAAATGTTTGATGTTATGATGATGATGTCTGAAAAAGTTCAAACAAGTGACCTTGGATTCATGTTTGTTTATATGAATACAACTGTGTTGATATAAACAAAAACAAACAAACAAAAAAAGTGGAAGTATTCTCCTGTGCTTAGATATTGAAAGAAACAAACAAAAAAAGGTGTTAAAATATAATGAACTGAGTATGTAGGTAACGAAACAGATACATATCATTTTTATTATTGCTGTTAATCAACATTAGTGTAATATTTAACACTAGATGATATATATATATTTTTTACATAATATTGATGTTTGTTTACACTGCAGTTTAATTAAAAAGCAGTTTGAAAACAGAGCAAAATGCATAAACACTTGTCCCAGTCCTGCAAACATGTTATATCGTTTCATTTGGTTTATTTTTAGGGCTTAGAAATGAGCTTAAATGGTTATTTTAATAAACAAAACCCAATATACAAGTGTAATATTTACGGTGTAGTTTTTACACATAATTTGTCACACATGACATGTTATGCCTTATGGGTGTACATGCATGCATCATAATAAATAAATATAAAAACAGCATTGCTTTATGAAAAATATAACATTGATTTGATTCTGATTATTTATATGTTTTTGCGATTGTTCTTTATTTTGTTTCTATAATACTGATACTGTGTTGCAACGCTGTCTCAAGTCTTGTTTATTTTTTTTCTGTTTGCTCATCTTGCAGCGATGAAGCTGTTGGAGAATTCGAGCTTTGAAGCGCTCAGCTCTCGGCTGTGTGTGGAAACTGGAGACTCGCACATCCTCGGCAGGTATGCGCTTCCTCTGGCTTCTTGGTTCGTTTCCAGTGAAGCCGCACGCACGCACTCGTACATATACTAAGGATGTGGGTAATTTGTATGTAAACGTGTTTGTGTGTGTGTGTGTGTGTGTGTGTGTGTGTGTGAGAGACAGAGGATGCATCGTGAAGATTTTACCTTTTAATGTCTAATACACCATTTAACAGATGCATAAACACACCCGCTGCTTCACTTCCTGTTTGTTAACGAGCGTCGCTCTGAATAAATCTGTCGTCATTTGTATGACGTTCTTTCAGATTAGACTTTGGGTTTTAGTATTGCAAGTACACACATTGATATTGTGTACTCGCGTATGCACATTTGATATTGTATGTCACATTTGACATTGGATTCCCATTTTAAGGTGGTTATAAAAACCACTGCCTACTAGGGATGGTAAGCACCAGGGAGCGTCCGATATGGTTTACTGATTCTGTTACTATCACAGTTTTACAAGTGTCCTAGTTTAATATATTTTTTCTTCTTTTTTTTTTTTTAGATTCATAATCTACTAATTTAGATAATAATAATGATCATAATAATATAGTTTCACCTATAATAATAATAATAGTAGCTTCATGTATAAACCTTTACACAATCATTTTCATACAAGATCAAGTGCTTTAAAATTTTCTAAAAGTTCAAATGAAATAAAAGCTCGATCCGCATCGAGTCAGGAAGTGTTGCAGTCAAAGCAGAATACAAAAAAAAAGTGTTAAAGTGCTTGACTGCTTAGTAAGTGTGATTTTGATTTTTTTTCTCAGCTGTTTCTAAAAGGTCAAGCGCAGAATCAGTGCTTTTTCTTCTTTTGTATCAGTCGTTAAAGTGTTAACAAAAAAACTGATCTTTTTGTATATTTACTGTTTATTGATGTATTCTTATAGGGAGTTTAAAAGGTTAAAATGTGTTGTTATTTAGTTTTTATCAGCTGACAGCAAAGCATTATCATAATGACTTTTTGATTAAAATAATGACTAATTGTTATTTTACACCTGCGGTGAGCGGATGATGCACCGCATCTGTCTCTTTTTGAGACAGAACTGTTGCTTTCACAGAATTGCTGATGAGTTTTTTTTTTCTTTTCTTTCTTTCCCTTTTAAGCAGTACGTGTGGTTATTGGAGGTGTGTCGGAGGGAGCGAGAAACTGTGTGTGTGTGTGTGTGTGTGTGTGTGAGAGGGAGGGAGGGAGGGAAGGGGAGTGACCGCAATCGCATGATCAATCCCTCAGGCAAGCGCCATGACGCAGAAACTAGTGTCATGTAACATTTGCATGTATGTGTGTGCGACGAGTCCTTCAATTACACAACACACACACACACCACACACACACACACACACACACACACGGTTTGTTCCATAAGTGCTGCCAAGTTCAGCGCCGTAACCTTCTTGCTGAATTATTGCTCAAGAAGTGTCTAATGCTGCCTCACGATACACCGAGCAGTAAACAAACTGTACGAGTCGATACAGACCCACACACACACACACACACACACACACAGCCCTACAGACTACATGTGAAGCTGCCGTATGTCACGGTTAAATATTAAACACAATAAAACACTGTGGTGCGGATGGTGCACTATTACTATTGCAGATTCGGTAAATGTTCACTCCAGTTCCTGTAGTCTTATCTGTATCCACTGTACTGTGTGTGTGTGTGTGTGTGTGTGTGTGTGTGTGTGTGTGTGTGTGTGTGTGTTTGTGAGATTATGACAGATGCCCTGAGATGATAAGACCAGAAAACCC
>JAAGKR010002978.1:51785-75237 GCA_011419295.1 Clarias macrocephalus
TAAAACCCCCTTTGCCCCCCCCCCCCCCCCCCCCTTCGAAACTCACTTATTATAAAGGTCTGTGGGAAATTACTGAAGTTGATGTTTTTTTAAATATGTGACTGAAACTAACCTAAAGGTCGCATATCGCCTAGTTAACATATACCCCAGAGCTCTCCCACAGTCTGTCCGTCAATGCCTCCCCAGATGATGCCTTTTTCTCATACCGCATGCTTCCTGTGTTGCTCTTCCTTCAAGCACGCAGTTTCACGTCTGCGTAATTCAGCGTCTGCTGAGGAGAGCTGGGAGGAGGGGCTGCTCTTATATGAGGTCACATCAGAGGGGAAGATATCATTGGGCAGTAAAATAGGAAAAGGGACAAACAAAACATCGATCTGATCTATCTGAATGTCTGACTAAAATGATAAAAAAAAAAAAAAAAAAGAAGTAAATTTTGCATCTTTTTTTTTCTTCAGGTTAAGCAAATTTTGATGATGAGATGGAGAGATATAAAACCTTATTTAAAAAAAAAAAACTGAGGAAATACAGTGAAAAAGTGGTTTACACTCTTTCTCTGTAGTTTTGATCTATTTGCAACATTAAAGCCTTTAATACAAATCAGGGAAACATTGGCACAAACCCTTCCTGCTGGGAAATTAGAATATTAAGACAGAGTTCCAATTTTGAAGTTGTTTCAATTTCCATCATGTGCACATCTTTTTAAATGACTCCCTCATACACACACTAAACACTACAGGCACAGTGTGTGTAGATCCTGTTGAAAAACACTGCAGGTTAAATACCGTATCCAGATGGAAACTTTATGCAGCTTCGCTTTATTTCTGTTACTGGGGCAGGATACAGGCTTTAATCCAGAGTGCTCTCGGTCACATGACTCCCTTAAACCAGGGTGACTTTTGCCCTTCACCTATAAATATGATCTGGGTTGTGTGTCTGGACCTGGCGCAACCTTTCCTCTTGCATAACCCTTAAGGACACACACACACACACACACACACACTCGCGCACGCACACAAAAAGCCTGGCCTCCGTCTGTCTATGTGACATTTTAGCCGAGCCTCAAATAGACCTCCAGATAAACAGTGCGCCTCCTGTAACAACATCCATCCCGTGCGCTCCTCCGCAGTGTGCTGTGCTGTTTAAAGGACCTCATTAGAATGGCGGCTCTGTTCTGTTCTTGTTTTTCCACTTCTTAATTTTTTTTACAACAAACTTTCCCAGGCTGTAGCGAGTCCTCAATTACCTCTGATCTTACAAAGTGATGCGAAACTAGTCGAAAACAAGATGCAGGTTGGCAAGAAAGAGCAACGTGTAAACTCCTATGTCCTGCATCTGAAAAACATCAAGCATTGCCTTATAAAGACATTGTACAGACAGCGGTTATATTAATGTGTACACGTCTTGGTTTTTTTTTGTTTGTTTTGTTTGTCTTTTTTTTTTGCATTTATTTTTAGCCGTAGATCATGCAGAGCATCCGCTATACGAGTTCCTGTAAATAATATGTTGCTATGGAAACAGTATTGTATAAACATAAACAGCCCCGGTGAGACGGAACGTGTTTTTCACCAGTCAGATTTCCGGCTCAATCGGTCACTACAGCGATGCACTCAGGAGTGAGAACTCGGTCTCTGGAACAGTACCTGACCTCAGCAGACATTTAAAGCACTGGGATATCAAGCTGTCTTGCACTGACTCTAATTCCATTAATGTAGACCTCAAGCTAGCAAAGATAACACTGTGTTTGCATCTGCAACATAATATCTATAATTTGTGCTTGGAAGTACTGGGGAGAATTTTCTTGCACAAAACCCAGCCAGGAATGCAACAAGGTACACAAATAATGTGTGTCTGTAACTTCATGTGCCAAGTGCTGTGCATAGACAAAAAAAAAAAAAAAGTCTCATGTAACATGAGAAATAGCCCCTACGCCTTGAGTTTTGGGGCTGGGCTGGGCTGTAGATATTTGGCAACCTAGACAATCACTGTACTTGCTGAAAAATTATTTGAGAAATGAGAAATGGGCAATTTGATTTTGCAAACTTGGGTGTTTTAGCAAAAGAATACCAAGAAATGTAATGTCACAATTGCATTCTTTTTGTTCTCTTCTTCTCTAGGATCGAGAGCTACTCATGCAAGATGGCTGGTGATGACAAGCACATGTTTAAGCAGTTTTGCCAGGAGGGGGAGCCACATGTGCTGGAGGCTCTTTCACCTCCGCAGACCAGCAGCGCTCCGAGTCCTAACCTGTAAGGAACCTACCGTCTCTCTCTCACATAAAACACACACTATATGGACAAAGGTACTTGGCCAAACCTGCAATGACATTGCATCCAGATACATACACTTCAATATGGAGTCGGTCCCCCGTTTGCAGCTGTCCTTAAGATGTTGGAGGGTTCCTGTGGGAATTCATGTTAGTTTATTCTGTAGTGTTTATGAGGTCAGACACTGATGTTGGATAAGAAGGTCTGGCTTACAATCTCCGTTCCAGTTCATCCCTCGATGGGGTTGAGGTCAGGGCTCTGTGTTAGGGCCAGTCAAGTTCTTCCACACTGAACTCATCAAACCATGTCTTTTATAGTGCTTGCTTTGTGCACTGGGACAAAGTCATGTCGGAATAGAAAACGGACTTCCCCAAACTGTCGGCACAAGGTTGAAAGTACAGCATTGTCCAAGATGTCTTGGTATGCTGAAGCATTAAGCTCGTCCTTTACCAATAATTAACAGTTATGGCCAAATACATCTGTTCGTGTAGTGTATCCTACATGGTATTTCCACACCAAAGCCAAGAGTGCTGCTACTCCATTTCAGAAATTAAAATGATCAGTTTATTTCATTAACACTCTAATGGCAAGGACAATTGTTACAATTGTATCATGTACCTCAGGGATTGTTCTAATACATCATGCTTTCTATAGTCACATGGACTTGTACAGCAAATGCTCCATGTTGTCTAAGACTAATAACCCAAGATTTGACCCTTTCGTGGTTTCCTACAAACATGACATTTTTGGCTCACCGCATTGCCACAGATCGCATTACTGCTGTAGTACATGTTTATCCGCCCAAAACGTGAAGGTTTTATGGTTTACTGCCATAACCAACAAACTGAGGGAGGAAAAAATATGGCAGAGATCTAGATCTTCTAATCCGGGCCGAGTGTGAGAAACACTATCTCGCATGTGAGCGTTATGCACATAATTAAATTAGCCACACGGCCCAGGTCGGGGCTTTCCAATCTTTACTTGAAATCTCTACCAGACAGAACTGTGAGGTCATCAGAATTGGGGTCATATTTCATGTTCGGTTAGTGATTACTTTTCACACAGTATGAACAGGTGATGTAGAGTTTTTTTATTTTTATTTTTGTTATTTTTTTGTGTCCCCAACTGAAACCTGCAGCAAAGGCCATCATCATGAAAAAACACGATCAGATCTCGAGGCTTAACCACACTCACATTTACATCATGTCATGGCTGTTCTGACCGCCATCTTTTTTAATACATTGCTTGTTCTGTCTGATGATTCACTTCCTTGAAACAAGGACATGCATGTTCCATATGGTTTCTGATAATCTGATGGTCTCTCTCTGTCTCTCCGTCTCCCTTTGTTCAGGTTGGGGAAGAGCGGTGATGAAGCGGAGAACCCTCTGAGCGATAAGTGCTGCAGGAAGACTCTGTTCTACCTCATCACCACGCTGAACGAATCGTTCCGCCCCGATTACGATTTCAGCGCCGCCCGAGCGCACGAGTTCAGCCGCGAGCCGAGCTTCAACTGGGTGAGTCGGGTCAAGATGATCTTCATCATCTCTAAGCGAAATTGCCAGTATTATAAGTTTAGTAAAGTAAACTTATAGGCAATGTTGCCAGGTTGGACAGTTTTCATCATAACTGGTGCTATAGGTTGGTACTTAAATAAGAAATAAAATACACGACTTTGTCAGCATGTGCATTTAAAAAATATATACATACCTTAAAAAAGGTGTGGATTTCCTTTTAATTTGGTGGAATTTTATAAAAGTTTAAAAGCGTTGGTGTAGGCAATTGTGTAAACTACGACTTATTCTCTGTTTTAAAAGTTGTGAAATGTGTAACATGGTTCCTGCTGCAGTGTTTTCTCATTGCTTGGTCTGCACCACGAAAATACTTTATTGGGTCTGAATCTGGACCATGATTTACCCGTTTCAACATGGAGACGTGTCCTCATTTAGGGGAATTCTGATGTTACACTCCTGTAATACAAAATTGTGTAACACCTGATGGACGTGAGAATTTCATGGTAATGTGGAGGCGCTCAGATGGACATAAGGTGTCTATGCAACATTGCTGTTGAATTCTGGTTTACGATGAGTCAGATAGAGAGCATTAATTTTCTTTAACAGAAGCTCTGACAGTAGTGCAGCTGTAAATTACAGGTTCATATTGATGCGTTTTTTTTTTTTTTTATTGTTGCCATTTAATCATTTTGATGATGAGGTTCAGAGCCACTTCTATGAGAATGCGGTTGGTTCTGCTTTAGGGTTTTTTGTTTGACTGTATGCTGAAGCCTGACTGTGTCTCTGCCCCTCTATCCATCAGGTGGCCAATGCTGTGAACAGCAGCCTGTACTCCTCTGTAGGGGAGGAGTTTAACTCACTCGGGCCGGAGCTGTGGAACGCCATCGACCAAGAGATCAATCTGCAGAGCTCTGACATTTACAGGTGTGTGTCCATGTGTGTTACATGGGGATTTTTAGTTACAACTTTGTATTATTATTATTATTATTATTATTATTATTATTATTCACATGTATGTATGCAAACTACATGGATGTAATGTAATAAAAATGTTGGAGAGCGTTCATAGTGCACTTAATTACCAGCAGAACACAATCCAAGATTCACCTAAATTACCCTTAGAAATTACTAGGGCGGAAATCACCAAGGACTGGCCGATACAATAGAATCACGATAACTAGGTGCCAATTCGATTTGTATTGCGATTTTATCCCGATTCGAGATGTATATTTATATAATTATTTTCAGATTCCCTAAAAATTCTAAACAAACTCAGCAAATAAATCCTGTGTACCACTGGACTGCCTGCCAATATGTGACAGTATCGGAGAGCACCACCTGTAGGATTATAGAGGAACTGCAACATTTTAAATAATGTTTTATGATATTTGCAATTTAATGGAGATTAAAGTAGAGAAGGAGATCTCGCAGATGAAAGGGAAAGTTTTTGTTTTAATTAATTTTGTATCTGCAACTTAAAAGGTTACTTTATAACCTTGTGTATGTGTGTGTGTTTTAGCTATAACCCAGATCTAGATTCAGACCCTTTTGGTGAGGAGGGCAACCTCTGGTCCTTCAATTATTTCTTCTACAACAAGAAACTCAAACGCATCGTTTTCTTCACTTGTCGCTCCGTCAGGTCAGAATGAAGCACCTGCACACACAACAGCAAATACACACTAGTCAATAAGAAACATTGTCTGATTCAGAATCTCCATCTGTTCCTTATTCAGCGTCCTCAGTAGCTACGGTCGCGGTTGCCTTGACAACGAGCTGGACATGGAGCTGGAAGACGATGAGGAGGAACTGGATGGCTTCAGTGAGGACAGGTGAGGGCTCTTGATTTCCATAGGAAGTACAAAAAAGGCTGTGTAATCTGTTTGAAAGGTCCGAGTTTGTGATTTGATCGTTGGAAAGATGACCTGGAAAGCTTCATTTTCTCTCTCTGTGTCGCTCTCAGGTTCCCCCGAGCCCTGTGTGTGTAACTCCAGCCAGATCATCAGCTAACAAGATGTCACTTTTTCTCTTCTCATTTCTGGAATGTTTCCTGGGTCTTGGCATAATGATGGACTTGGCTACATTGGCATTATTGATCAGATATTATGAAATAGAGTAATCGTAGTCAGATTTTTTTCCCTCGTCCTGAAGGCTCTTTGGACAATGAGGACCCCTTGTGGACGTTCTGGAAATGTCAAGGAGGTTTAATACAGGGTGGCCATCTGGCTAAAACCCCTCATGAGCCTGAACTCTACATGCTTCTTTGTTTGTTTTTCATTTTTTCCCAGAGAATGATGTCAGTACATCAACATATCCTACATGCACCAGCAGATAACCCGCGGACGGACTGATCATGTATTCATAATAAGGCGTGATTTGTCTTTCCTGTTCAGCATTTTAACAGATGTTTTTTTCTGATTTCTCTGTCTTTATATTCTTGTGTTCATGTTGTGTTTTTATATTTTAAACTTTGTTTTTAATTCAAAGATTTTAGCAGAATGGCTTTTATCACACTCTGGCGGAACTGTGCCTGGTTTGTGAATGTTTCTTGAGGAAGCTTTCATGTGTGACCGATGCTGAGATGTGAAACGTAGGTCTGCAGGAGTCTGGACTGTCTTTCAGAACTCAAGGGCATCCTTTATAATACTTTTCTACATGATCAGATTTGATTTATGGTTTGAATTTGCATTAAAGGTGATGTACGCGTTACTTATGATACCCGCAACCGATGTGAAACTGATTTATGAAATGTGATACTTATAAACCTGCTTCTTTTATGTACACCACCTGAAATAAACCTAGTGTGTATAAATTTGTCTTTCATGCATAGAAAGGTTTATTTTAAAGCTCTTCATCCAACTGTGAAACCAGTGTAAATGTGATGGCGCTTACCAGGGGAATGATTTCAGTGAACAAACATGAAATTCAAACCTTCAACGTTGGAGGTACAATGCATTTTAATGTGTTGTATCTTTTCATACCACGTTTTCTATCTAATATAGTTGTATCCAATTCCCACCTGTCTTGTTAGTGCACTCCCCCATCAGCGAAAGCTACCAGCCAGGATGTAGGCAATCATCAGCTTCCTTTGATACACATGAAGCCAAAAGCTTCATCTTTCCAAAGTCCTCTCACCCATCATTAGGGATGCAACATAACACACTATCCTCCTCTTCTGCTTAGATGAGCTCAATGATGCCCATGATTGGCCAGTGATGCTACAGTAAGATTGATGTAGAAGTTTGAGGAAGTCCTGCATTGGGAACTTGGGATGGTTTCTTCCACTCTGAACTTTAAATATGTTATTATGGATATATATGTATTTACCTTAGAATAATCAACTATAAAATTTTAAGTTAGCCCGTCTATCACTATTTTAAGAAGGAAAATGTACGTGAAAATACATCAGTACAGAACATGAAACAGACATTATTATGCATGTTTAAAGTAATCCAGATATTTAGATCTATAATAAGCCATCCAGGTGTGAAAATAACTCCCTGAGACCTCGGAAAACTGCTCACTGCATCTCACCCGAGTTTGGTCCACAGACATCATTGCATGTCAGATTATAAATTTGCAAACACAATTTTGCTATCAGGTGATTAGTTTAATGGTTCAATTTAAAATACATTGCTAGTAAGTACAGACATATAGATAACATTTTAATTATCATTTTTATTTGATTTTACTTGAATTTGGGAAATACATTTCATTTAAATATAGGTATTAATTAAACATGCTCATGAAGCATCCAAATTGCCAGTATAAATAAAATCGCAATAGTACAACAAACTACAAATGTTAATAGAATAGTTGAATTTGAATTTTGAGCACAAAGCTGTAAATAAAATTTAAATTCATCATTACATTTTTCATATTACATATAAATTTTAGTCTTGACACAGAAATACTTCCATACATATAGGATGGAATGCACATACACATATACATAAGAAACACTGGTACAGAGATTGGGACTGATAAAAGAGAATTTCTTTTAATATCATTCATAAACAGTATGTCTCAGGAAAGGCTATTATTTTGTTACATGCGGGTTCAGTGGATGATGTGGACAAATTCTTTGTCATTTCCTATTTTTAAGGCCTCAGAAAAAAAATAAGCAAAACAGCTTTTATTTTGGGAAGAAAAGGAGAAACTGATGTTTTCTAGCTGATAACTTTGTCTTCATCAGCATTCATTGTTCACTGCAGACAGAAACATAGAAAACATTTACACATACATTCTACACACCTTGCCATTGATATACCTTTTATTACACATCATGCTACAGAATAGAATTTAAATCAGTGACCACAACAAAACAAAAATAAATCTATTAAATAATTATAAGAATTATTATTATTTGGTGTCTTAGTATATTCCATGGTTATAGTTACTTATTTCATAATAGCGTCAAATAGAATGAGGTGATGGAAAGATACGATGGACTGTGCAAAACAGATTTTTTGAAGTTGAAGTTCTACCCAAAATACCTTTAAACATATTTCCTACTTGTTTTTGATTTGTTTCTTAAAACTGATTCTGTAAATGCAGTGAGTCTTACCTTCATGTTCTGTTTCACCTCTGAGTAAATACTATCATCACCCTCACTGGCCTTTTCTAATAGCAAACAAGAGATCCGGACTTAGTTGTCAACAGAATTACAACCATTCTAATTTGTAAAGTCGAAATTAGAATATTTTCTATCACATTAGTAATCAATTCCAGGTTATGACTGGACAAAATGTTTGTATTAATGCAATTGCTGTAATACGTTTTAATAGTAAATGCTCATTTACATGGGCATAATATAATACAGATAATATAAATAAACAGAAATATTTTGAAATACGTTTCCAAAAACAAAAATTAAATGATTATTTGTTATTGTTTTAAATAATAATTACAGATGTTTTAATTAGTAGTTAAATTATTTTCTGTAAGAAATTCAAAAGGACATAGAGAGAAGTGTGTTCCTGATACAGTTCCTATGTCACAAGTGAGAACATGGTACAAATACAAGACTGCAGTATATGATGGTACAGAAAACTCAGGATGGTAACAGAAACTCCACTACATCATGCCACCCTGACGATGGTTATTTTCCTACTAAATTAATACACATATTGTTTTATTTATTGCATAAAACAAGATATGATCACGAACAATATAGAAATTAAGTTGCTTTATTTGCCTTCTACCTTCTACTCTTCCTTTTTTCAACAGTTTTAGATCAAGGTCAGCATAAATCACAGAACTAGCAATGGACTCAACATCAGCACCTGTGAAAGGAAAAAACAAAACTAATGATCTTACATATTAATGTAATTTAGCCATGTAAAGCCTTCTTATACAACATTAAACGTAGCTATAAATGATTAAAAGTCCTGTATAATGTATTTCTTTAATGAACAAAAAATTATTAATGATACATGATGATGCGCATCATTGCACAGTGGTGTAGTGGTTTGCCGTGTTGCCTGGCAACAGCCTTACTCCGGTTTCCTCCCACAGTCCAAAGACATGCAGATTAAGCTAATTGCTGTTCCCAAATTGCCCAAAGTGTGTGTGTGTGTGTGTGTGTGTGTGTGTGTGTGTGTGTGTGTGTGTGTGTGTGTGTGTGTGTGACCTCTGATGGGTGTTACCCTGAGATACTCTCCACGCCCCTGCGACCCTAAATTCAGGGTACAGCGGTATAGACGATCAGTGAGTGAGTGAGTAATGATATATTGTCATTGTTTGAAGTGAATAAAACACTTGTTTATTTTATAATTAATTTTAATAATAAAACAATCAAATGCATTTACAGTAAATAAAAAATTAAGTATTTTATTAAAAAATCTAGAAATAAACAGTGATTGAGACAGGGACTGACCATCCTGAAGTGGTGCGTATCCTGACTGAGAGTCTTCTGCTTCTGCCCGGCTCTGTTTCTGCTCTGAGGTCTGATTGTCTTTCCGCTTCTTTTCTATAGAGAAATATTCTAGTGTTAGGGTTATTTACACAGTCTGAGCAGGGTATAAATAGAGCAGTGGCTCATTGTGTTTAGGTTCTGAGTTACTGATTGGAAGGTCAATGGTTCCAGCTCTGCCGGGTTGCTGCTTGAGCAAGGCCTTTAACCCTGCTTGCTCCAGGGGCACCCTGTAATGACTGACAATGTGCTCAGCCTACTAACAAGTAGCTGGGATGTGTGAAGAATGAGGAATTTTACTGTGCAAAAATATCAGCTGAACTGAACTTAGTGAATGAAAGACTAATAAAATTCTCATTACAGTGCAGCAAACAGGGTAACTACAAACAATAGCCATACATAAACATAAAAATAATGTAAAAAGAAGCTAACATATATAGCAACTAATATATAGGCCCTAACCTCATAGTAATGAGGCCATTTAGCAAAATAACCCATGCATTTAGACCCAATTGCATTTGAAGGTTGGTAATACAATTCATTTTGCATTGGAAATAGCACGATGGTCTGAACATTGTGCATGTTCAGAATGGCAGAATGGAAAGAAGAAAAAGAAAACATCGATGTTCAACAGGACTGTTTAGGAGGCCAAGATTGTATTAATAAAACAAATAAATGAGCTTACCCTAAAATGTTGCAAATAATTTTTATTAATTTCATGATTTTAACATACAGTATTGTAATATATACCATGTATTAAAAGTGGAACCTTTTATTATTATTATTATTATTATTATTATTATTATTATTATTATTATTTATATAAGTATAAGTTCTCTGTAATGTAAGAATTTTATCTATCTTTGATCATTTCTATATCAGATAAACTATATAATCTGTGCTTTGACAAAGTCTAAAGTCTATAGTTTAGAAATCATGACTATTCTGTCAATAGCAGTTTTCAAACCTTTCTTTTCCTTTCTACATCCCAGGAGGATATATAAGATCAGCAATGAGTTAAACCAAACAGCCAAACTCAGTCCCAGAGCCACTCGTGCTGTTCTTACACTGGTACTAGAACCTAGGAGAAAGGGAGATAATATAATTAGCGTTTAAAAACTGCAAAAAGGTAAAAACAATATGAAATTATAATTAATTACTTCTGACCTCTTGTATTATGGCTGACTGAGACCCAGCTTTTCGGTGACTCTCCTCTCTCTGGATATATACAGTGGTAGAAACCTTCATCTGACTTTGAGACCCTATGGATGATCATCTCTCCTGTAGTCTGTGTCTGGAGAACTGATCCATTTTCATAGAAATCAGCTCGGAGCTTTGAGGAATTTGTGTAGCGATATAAACATCGTAGAGTCAGAGGACGTCCCTCAGTCACAGGATGAACAGGACTGTCCAGGATCACATCACCATCTAGAACACAGGAAATTAGGTTAACAATTTTGAATCATTCCAATAAGGAAATCTATAAATGCGAAGTTTAGGCAATATGAACAGAATATCTCATATGTATTTGTGTGTGAATTATATAGCTGTGTAATCTGCAGAAGCAGCCATGTTGGAGTAACCGCTGAGAAAACATTAAACTGTGCAGTACTGCTGCTACCTTAGAATTTGAGATGCATCGATACAGATATGGTATGTGATATTTGGTATTTGTTTGGTACCAATTAATTAATTCCATTATGGTACCAGCACTTAATTTCCATTCACGCCTATAAATGCTACAACATCCCAGCACAAGGATTTATAGAATTGAAGGAATTACAAATACTTTAAGATAACCAGGTTTTGTGCTATATGAATAAATCTCCCAGTGAGATTATCAAAGACTCACCATGCACTGATATGTTGACAGGATTGCTAGCACCTCCAGTTTCAGAGTGGCACCAGTAATGTCCATTATGAACTGTACTGATGGAATAGATGTCGCATGTAGATCCTATGAGTGATTCCTGTGAGCAATTCAAAACTCTCCGATTATGTACGTATCGTCTCACTGTCCATCCAGTAGAGTTTCTCTGGTCCTCACAGCTCAGTGAGAGAGAGTCATTAGTAAAGTGTTGAGTTCTGCTGGGATTGATGATGAGAGAGACTGGTGGAGATTCACCTTAAACATAGAAAATCTTGCATTTATTTATCTATTAATTTATTCATTAATATTTCGTATTTACACCTCAATAATTTAACCAGTGTTATTTCAATGAGAAAAATTATCTAACAGACGGGCTGTTTAACTTTTTATACCCCATTATGATTCTCCATGACCCAATATCTCAAACTTTTCACTGTCCTTTTCAGTCCATCACCCAAAAATTAAATAGAATGGCATAACTGCAAACCTACCAAGACATGGCCATCCACCTAAATTGACAGGCCGGGCAAGAAGAACATTAACCAGAAAAGCAGCCAAGAGACCCATGGTAACTCTGTAGGAGCTGCAGAGATCCACAGCTCAGGTGGGAGAATCTGTTCACAGGACAACTATTTGTCATGCACTCTACAAAGTTGGCCTTTATGGAAGAGTGGCAAGAAGAAAACCATTGTTGAAAGAAGGTATAAGAAGTCCCGCTTGCAGGTTACAACAAGCCATGGGGGGGAAACAGCTAACATGTGGAAGAAGGTGCTCTCGTCAATTGAGACCAAAATGTAACATTTTGTCCTAAATGCAATATCACATGCACATCGCCCTGAATACACCATCCCTACAGTGAAACATGGTGAGAGCAGCAGGGGATGCTATTCTTAGCAGGACAGGGAAGCTGGTCAGAGCTTATGGGAAGATGGATATAGCCAATCTTAAAAGGCAACTTATTAGAGCCTGCAAAAGACTTAAGCCTGGTGCGGACGTTCACCTTCCAGTAGGACAAACGACCCTAAACATACAGCCAGAGCTACAATGGAATGGTTTAGATCGAAGCATATTCATGTGTTAAAATGGTCCAGTCGAAGCCTACACCTAAATCCAATTGAGAATCTGTGGCAAGACTTGAAAATTTCTGTTCACAAAAGGATCTGACTGATCTGATCTGACTGCGTTTGAGCTATTAAAGAAGACTTAGACTCTTAGACTCTAGATGTTCAAACTTGGTAAGGCCTTATCCCAAATGTCTGGTGGTTCTACAAAGTATTGACTCAGTGGGGCTGAATACAAACGCACACTACAGTTTTTAGATATTTATTTGTAAAATAAAAATACACAATTTATTTTCCTTCCACTTCACACTTATGTGCCACTTTGGGTTGGTCTATCATAAAATCCTAATAAAATACATTTATGTTTGTGGTTGTAATGTGATAAAATGTGTAAAAAGATCAAGGGGTAGGAATACTTTTGAAATACAATATATTCAGCCTTTCAATGAACTC
The DNA here is from genome assembly GCA_011419295.1 of Clarias macrocephalus. Classification (NCBI taxonomy): domain Eukaryota; kingdom Metazoa; phylum Chordata; class Actinopteri; order Siluriformes; family Clariidae; genus Clarias; species Clarias macrocephalus. The sequence goes on from JAAGKR010002978.1 coordinate 64,856, forward strand.
TTGAAACTGGATAATTAAAACCAACAAGATTTTCCTCCATTACAGACACTTTCTTATACATACTGCGTCTAATAAAGCTCTTGGTGATACCAGTGTAATGGTCTTCCTCAGCGATCAGTTCTGTCTCCAAGATTGTTCAATTTATAGTGGTAAGAAAAATCTCAATATGCGACTTTTTTGGAATTTCATCGTTTTCTGCATTAATTCGTTTTAAAATGTGAAAAAAATTTAAGTCAAAAATATTAACAGATATAATGTGCCTAAAATAATAACATAATTCATGTATTTATGTAACAGAATCATTTACCATTTTACATTCACATTATATTTGCCAATACTCTTCACTTATATGATGAGATCACATTTTATGACAAATTAATGCAGAAAAACATGAAATTTCAAAAGGTTCACATACTTTTCCCTGCCACTGTATGTTTTAATATGCTATATTTATCTTGTCTTCCACTTGCACATCCACATCCTAAACCCAACCCAGCAATGTTGATATTTTTTCTCACCAGTGATCCATAATGACTCTGGATTGCTGTAATCTGTGTAAAATGCTGGTTCTCCTCTTATACCTCTGCATATGTAAACTCCCGTGTGATTGAAACCAACAGGACTGAGAGTGTAGGAGCCTCCAGATCCTCTGCTGCTGTCTGACAGGGGCTCCACATACATGATATAGCCACGATTATTTTTAATTTGAGTTAAGTCATTTCTGTATGGAACAACTCTGTACCAGCTGAATGTCCAGTTTGTAGAGGAGTTTGTGACCTCACAGCTTAGAGTCACTGAGTCTCCTTCAGTCAGCCAGCGCTGTGGAGATACACTTAGTACTGCACGTGGTCTCTCTGTTACACAGGAAAATCAGAAACAGGAATGTATATTTTAGAGCAAAATGGGTTTAACATAAATAATTACATGATTTGAATTTTAGTTCAACACTGTTTAATTGTTATTATTGTTTTTTACTTGAGGAAATTCTTTTGACAGGTCATCTTCATATGATTTTAATGACCTGTTACATTCCACATTTCACGTGGCCTTTGTTTTTTAAATACATGCATATGAGAACAAAGAATAATGAACAATTGAGTTAAAATACTTTCTTGATTTAGAGCTGGAAAACTGTTAATGCATTAAAAAATCTATAAATTCTGCTCTACATTCTCTGTTGTAGCAAAAATTCAGCCAAGTACACAATATAAAGAATAAAAATATACGTAAATTACCTTGAGGATGTGCTACTGGTGTAAGTGAAATCAGCACTAAAAAGGGAACAGAATCAGAGAACATGACAAAACATGGAACTCATTCAGTCTGTCAAAAGTCTAAAAGAAACACCAAACTTATCATATTGTATCTTAACCAACATGTCTATCTACAATATCTATAAGAAACATCTTTTGAGATAATCAGTAATAAAATAAAGTAACTGCAGTATGCGGCACAGGGGTCACTACACAGCACATTTCTGGCATTCTGGAGTTAGATGTAAAATGTGTAAGAGTTAGATTTTGGGAGTTTATTTTTTAAATGATTATTTTTTTAAATATTACAGTCTTTGTTTAGGGGTACTCTAATGCTGTGTACAAAGTTTAGTGTTCATTTACTGGGTGCTGAGGAGCTACTCCTGGTGTTGGTTGGTCTGGCATATGAAGTTTGCAAAGTATCTTGCAACCAAAGTTTTTCTTGTTAAATGAAAATGTCATGGCATAAATGTTAACACAGAAACACTATGCTGAAATTGAATCATGATGGTGGAGGTGTAATGTGGTGAGGAGATTCCTCATCTATAGGGATTGAGGAGCTTGCCAAGATTGGGGCTGGTGGCGGTGGTGGGTGAAATCAAGTACATGGAGATTCTGGAGAAAAAACTAATGTAATTTTCAAAATATCTTATAATAAGTAAGGATAAATCTATTTCAACAAGTAAATGACCCCATAGGCATGAATGCAATTGAAAATCATGAACTAGTAATGAAATGTGATAATCTTAGTACTCAGACATAAAATTAACCTCCGTAACCCTTAATACATGTTCTAATCACAAAATAAGCTCCTCACTCAGAACATTTAGACAGCAAATGAATGACTTTATACCCCAACACTCACTCTAATGAAGACACAAAGAGAACATTTACTCACAGACCATCACAGGGAGAGGACTGGGCTTCATCCTGTCTGTGTAATGATTGACTGACAGGTGTTGATGTGTAAAAAAGGTTTTACACCTTAGTCTTAAATCACACAAATAAAACAAAGAGACAGAGATGAGTGTATGTAGGTTCTTTAACTTCTCTTTTAGTATAGACACGCACGGAATCAGTTCTTACTTCCTTTTATATATATATATATATATATATATATATAAAAAAACACCTTTGTGTAGCTGTACAAACAGCGTAGTGTCAGAGGATGTCCCTGAGTCACAGGATGAACAGGACTCTCCAGGATCACATCACCATCTACAAAACAGAAAATTAGGTTAACAATTTTAAATGATTCCAATAAGGAATTCTATAAATGAGAAGTTTAGACAATATAAACAGAATATCTCATATTTATTTGTGTGTAAATTATATATCTGTGTAATCTGCAGAAGCAGACATGTTGGACTAACCACTGAGAAAACATTAAACTGTGCAGTACTGATGCTACCTTAGAATTTGAGATGCATCGATACAGATATGGTATGTGATATTTGGTACTTGTTTGGTACCAATTAATTAATTCCATTATATGGATACACTAATATAAATGCTACAACACCCCAGCACAGTGAGTTATAGAATTAAAGGAATTACAAATACTTTAAGATAACCAGGTTTTGTGCTATATGAATAAATCTCCCAGTGAGATTATCAGAGACTCACCATGCACTGATATGTTGACAGGATTGCTAGCACCTCCAGTTTCAGAATGACACCAGTAATGTCCATTATGAACTGTACTGATGGAATAGATGTTGCATGTAGATCCTATGAGTGATTCCTGTGAGCAATTCAAAACTCTCAGATCATGTACGTATCGTCTCACTGTCCATCCAGTAGAGTCTCTCTGGTCCTCACAGCTCAGTGAGAGAGAGTCATTAGTAAAGTGTTGAGTTCTGCTGGGACTGATGATGAGAGAGACTGTTGGAGATTCACCTTAAACACAGAAATTCATTCATATTTCATATTTCCCCCTCAATTATTTAAAGTGTGTTATATCAATGAGAACAATTATCTACCAGTGCTTACAGCTGTTTAACTTGATTAAACATTTCTTACTCCATTATGACTATCCATGACCAACTATCACTAACAGCTAACATGTGCTAAAACTGCTCTCTGCAATATTTGCACGATATTTATTTCACTTTGCTATTTGCACACACAATCGGTGCTGCTAATTTAGAAATGTCAATTGTTTACTACTGCTCTTCCCACTACATTTGCACGTGCACTTTGTTGTCTGTTGTCTATTGTTGTCTCTTTTTTTGTATAGATATTGATCGTTTTAGGTTAACTTAAAAATGTAAATCTGTCATATCTGAGCTAGTCAGCTAATTAGATATCTTAGTTAGCTAGCTGGTTCCAGTAAAGCATGTTGTTAATTTATGTTGTGTTGTTATGTTGTTGCATGTATGTAGCACCTTGGTCATGGAGGAACATTGTTTCGTTTCACTGTGTACTGAACTGTATTTGGTTGAATTGACAATAAAAGCCTAATTGATTTGACTTGACTTGATGTGGAAAAATGTGGTCTCGTCAATTTAGACCAAAATATAACATCTTGTCCTAAATGCAATATCACATGCACATCACCCTGAGCAGACAATCCCTACCGTGAAACATGGTGAGGGCAGCATCATGTTGTGGGCATGCTATTCTTCAGCAAGAACAGGGAAGCTGGTCAGAGCTAATGAGAAGATAGATGGATCCAAGTAATGATCAATCTTAGAAGGCAACTTATTAGAGTCTGCAAAATGCTTAAGACTGGGGCAGAGGTTCACCTTCCAGCAGAACAAATGACTGTAAACATACAGCCAAAGCTGCAATGGAACTAAAATGGCTCAGTCAAAGCCTACTCCTAAATCCAATTGAGAATCTGTAGCAAGACTTGAAAATGTCTTTTCATAGATGCTATCCAGCCAACCTGCATGTGTTTGAGCTATTTTACAAACAAGACTTAGCAAAAATTTCCAAGTCTATATGTTCAAACTTTGTAAATACTTACCCCAAAAGACTCGTGGTTCTACAACCACCAAAGTGGTTGACTCAGTGCGGCTGAATACAAATGCACACCACACTTTTTAGATATATATTTGTAAACAAAAAATGGGAAAACAATTATTTAATAATAATAATAATAATAATAATAATAATAATAATAATAATAATAATAATAATAATAATTTTCATTCCACTTCATATTAATGTGCCATCATAAAATCCCAATAAAATACATTTCTGTTTGTGGTTGTAATGTGATAAAAATGTGTAAAAAGATCAAGGGGTAGGAATACTTTTGAACCGCAATATATTCTGCCTTTGCCTGAACTCTTGAAACTGGATAGTTAAAACCACCAAGATTTTCCTCCATAAAAGCCACTTTCTTATACATACTGCCTGTAATAAAACTCTTGGTGATACCAGTGTAATGGTCTTCCTCAGGGATCAATTTTGTCTCCAAGATTGTTTAATTGATAGTGGCAAGAAAAATTATAGTATGCGACTCTTTTGGAATTTCATGGTTTTCTGCAATAATTTGTCATAAAATGTAAAAAAATTTGTCAAAGATATTAACAGATATAATGTTTCTAAAATAATAACACAAAAAATCTGTTCTTTTATGTATTTATTGAAAACAACCATTTAACATTTATAATGGGTGGAAAATGTAAGTGAACCCATAGAATTTATAACTGGTTGGTGTTTCAATTCAATTCAATTCAATTTTATTTTGTGTTTGATTCACTTGTTCTATGACTGCAAGCTGGCCAGGCCCTGATGCAGCAAAGCCGGCCCAAATCATAATGTTTCCTCCACCATGATGTTTTCATGATAATATGCAGTGCCCTTTTCATGTCAGATGTAGTGCTGTGTGTTCTTATGTGTGTTTCTCAGTGTACAAAATATTTTGCTAATACACCTACGGAGAGTCAATATGCTCTTTCAAAACCTTCAGGTGTGCAGAAATCTTCTTTTTAGTAAGCAGTGGCTTCCTTTGTGGTGTCCTGCCATGGACACGCTACTTGTTTAATGTTTTACGTACTGTAGACTCATGAACACAGATGGTAGCCAGTTCTAATGATGCATTCAAATCTGTGGCTCTCACTCAGGGTGTTTTTTTCCTCAGTGATGAGTCCTCATTGTGCTATTTGGGGCATTTTGACTGGGTAGAGTAGCCACATTCCCAAAGTGTCTCCATTTGCCTACCTGTAGACTCATGAATTTCCAAAGTCTCTGAAATCACTTTGTTACTCTTTCCAAATTTATATAAATCATCAATTCTCGATCATAGATCCTCCGAAAGCTCTTTTTGATGATGGATGGCTCACAGTATTATAATCTTCTTGTGCAGAGCAAAGTCAAAAGGTTTGAGTAGTTTTTATCAGTCAAAGTTGCTCTAGTCCCCACCTCCCAACTCATTCTCCTAACAATATTCCAGGCATGCTAACAACTGAGTCCAATTAGGTTTATTGAGTACCTTAACTTAAGGATTCCTCTACATTTTCAAAAAACACTATAAGATGTTTTTAAGTTGTTCTCAATAAAGACATGAATGATGAAAATTTGTCTAGTGTTATTATTTTAGGCACATTACATTTGCCAATACTCTTGACTTAGATGATGAGATCACATTTTATGACAAATAAATTCAGAAAACCATGAAATTTCAAAAGGTTCACATACTTTTTCCTGCCACTGTATGTTTTGATATGATATATTTATCTTGTCTTCCACTTGCACATCCACATCCTAAAACCAACGCAGCAATGTTGATATATTTTTTTCTAAAAAATTTAAACTGCTAATGGATCAATTCTGCTCAACATTCTCTGTTGTATTCAACCAAGAACACAATATAAAGAATATGTAAATCACCTTGAGGATGTGCTGCTGGTGTAAGTGAAATCAGCACTGAAAAGGGAATAAAATCAGAGAACTTGACAAAACTGAATGAGTTCCATGTCTGTCAAAAGTCTAAAAGAAACACCAACCTTATCATATTGCATCTTAACCAACATGTCTATCTACAATATCTATAAGAAACATCTCTTGAGTAATAAATCAGTAATAAAATAAAGTAACTGCAGTATGCGGCACAGGGGTCGCTACACAGCACATTTCTGGCATTGAATGTTCTGGAGTTACATTTTTAGATTTTTAGAGTTTATTTTTGAACGATTATTTTCGAAAGATTACAGTCTTTGTTTAGGGGTACTCTAATGCTGTGTACAAAGTTTAGTGTTCATTTACTGGGTGCTGAGGAGCTACTCCTGGTGTTGGTTCGTCTGGCATATGAAGTTTGCAAAGTATCTTGCAACCAAAGTTTTTCTTGTTAAATGAAAATGACATGGCATAAATGTTAACACAGAAACACTATGCTGAAATTAAATCATGATGGTGGAGGTGTAATGTGGTGAGGAGATTCCTTATCTATAGGGAGTAAGGAGCTTGCCAAGATTGAGATTGGTGGCGGTGGTGGGTGAAATCAAGTACATGGAGATTCTGGAGAAAAACCCAATGAAATCTTCAAAATATCTTATAATGAGTAAGGATAAATCTATTTCAACAAGTAAATGACCCCATAGACACAAATCCAATTGAAAATCATGAACTATAATAAAGCTAATCAAGTAATGAAGTGAATAAAGTAATGAAGTGTGATAATCTTCGCACTCAGACATAAAACCAACCTCTGTAACAATTAGTAATAATTACAATCCATGTAATAATCACAAAATAAGCTCATCACTCAGAACATTTAGACTGCAAATGAAAGAATTTACAGCACACCACTCACTCTAATGAAGACACAGAGAGAACATTTACTCACAGAGCATCACAGCAAGAGGACTGAGCTCCATTACACGTCTCTGTAATGACTGACTGACAGACAGTGTTAATGTGTGTTAAAGGTTTTACACCTTATTTTCCATTCAAACAAGTAAAACTAAGAGATAGAGATGAGTAGGTTCTTTAACTTCTCTTTTAGTACAGACAGACACGGAATCAGTTCTTACTTCCTTTTTAGAAAAAAAAAAAACACCTGCAAACAAAGCAGTAAACATGATGGCATAAGAGTTTTGTAGTTTTTAACTATGAAAGTATTTTTAGCTGGGAGACTAAGCAGTTTTGCTCAATTTCCACACACGGTGATCTTAGGGGAAGAAGAGAGAGGTTATGGTGGCAGCCAGCCAGTGAAAAGCAAAACTACAAATGTCTTTAATTGCCATGCACACTCACTCCGCGACCGGCACGAGGACCCGGAAGAAAGACGGTCGCGCTTTCAGGAACGCATAAAAGGAAACAAGATGGCGCGTCACATCGCTCAGTCATTGAGTTCAATTCATGCCTTCGCCGATGCGTTACCGCTTCTCACGTGAGTACTCACCAATTCGGTTTGCTTCCTCGATTGAGGAGGATTATTTGTGTAAATCTTTGCTCTTCGTGTAAGAGAGTTCTGAGATTAAACGCGTGGTTATCCTGCCTGCTCGCGCTACTTCCGCGTTTGGGTCTACCATCCACGCAACACGGGCTACCTGCTAAGGTTTTTGTCTTCTCCCCTCGGTCGCTCGTGACAGAATGACTGAGCCCAAAGCAGTAGACCCAGCGGAGTTTGTCCGCCGCTGCGGTGTGGTTGACCAGCATGCCGAGCTAATCAATAAGCTATGTGGTGAAGTAGCTTTTCTCCGTAAGGAGCTCCAAGATGTCGCGGTTTTGCGCCGCGAGGTGGCGGAGCTACGGCTGGAGAACGTGACCCTCCACGAGGCGGCTGTTCAGCCGGCTGTTGCCACGCCCACCGCGGCGGCGACGGCACCGCCCCTCCCCCCCTTTCCTCTTCTGATGTGTTCATAGCCTTACCGGATAAATGGGATGGCACAGATGGGAAGTGCAGTGCGTTTTTAACATCTTTGGATCTTGTGTCTGAGTTCAATCCCACCAGGTACTCCACAGACCGACTGCGCGTTGCACTCCTCGTCTCGCTGCTGTCCGGGCAGGCAGCTGAGTGGTTGACATGGGAGCCGGGGAACCCATGCAATTAGGATGCGCCTCCTTGAACCCTGCAGAGCGAGAACATCGTTTCAGGAAGGGACTCTGTGCCTATTGTGGGTCAGCAGCCCATCATCGAGCGATATGCCCCTCACGCCCGGGAAACGACCAGGCCCGGTGAATCAGGGGGGCAGCTCACCGGGTCACCTCCATCTCGCCACCACCACCCCCAGCATCTCGCGTCTCATGGTTCAGGTACACCTCCAATTTGGCCACAAACGAGTCCAAAGCTCCGCGTTCATCGACTCCGGTGCCGCCGGAAACTTTATTGACTCCTCCTATGCCAAAAGATTGGGGGTGGAGACTGAGGCGTTATCCCAGCCCGTTCAAATAACATCCGTAGACGGTCGGCCCCTTTCCACCAGCCCTATCACCACCCAGACTCGACCCATCACCCTCACCATCGATCAACACCAAGAATCAATCCGTTTTCACCTCACCTCCATCTCTTCGCCACCCATCATCCATGGCTGCTCCAACACGACCCTCTCATCTCCTGGTCCCAAAACCGGATCCTACAGTGGGGGCCGACCTGCCTCGAACTCTGCCTGCGGGCGCCGGCTGGGACGTGCTCTAGGGAGTCCGAGGTCCCCGATGTCGACACCAACGCCATCCCCACTGCATCGAGACCTGGCTGAGGTCTTTTGTAAGAGACGCGCCACCCACCTTCCTCCTCATCGCCCCTGTGACCTGGCGATTGAGATCCAGCCGGGTTCCGCTCCACCCCGCGGCCGTCTATACTCTCTCTCTCCCACCGAGACGCGGGCGATGGAGGAGTATGTGTCGTCCGCTCTCCGCCAAGGTACCATCCGACCCTCCTCCTCGCCCGCCGCCGCGGGATTTTTCTTCGTAAAGAAGAGTTCGGGGCGAATTACGTCCTTGTGTCGATTATCGGGGACTAAACAACATCACCATAAAAAATCGACACCCGCTGCCTCTTACCAACTCAGCCCTGGACGCCCTCTCTGGTGCCACCATTTTCACAAAGTTGGACCTCCGGAGCGCCTACAACTTGGTGCGTATCAGGGAGGGTGATGAGTGGAAGACAGCATTTCTTACCCCTACTGGACATTACGAAAGCCTAGTCATCCCCTTCGGACTCTGTAATGCTCCAGCAGCTTTTCAAAGCTTTATTAATGACGTGCTCCGGGACATGTTGGGACGATGGGTATTTGTCTACCTAGATGATATCCTCATCTACTCCCGCACCGCCGAAGAGCACATCCAACACGTCAAGGCGGTCCTCAAGAGATTGCTCGCCCATCGACTGTCGTAAGTTGGAGAAGTTCGCTTTTCACAAGCGCTCCACCACGTTCCTGGGTTTTGTCATCTCGTCCCAGGGTGTGGCCATGGACCCACAGAAACTGGAGGTTGTACGTCATTGGCCCCTACCCAAGGCTCTCAGACAACTTCAACGGTTTCTTGGGTTTGCGAACTTCTATCGTTGCTTTATCCGGGACTACAGTACAGTCGCAGCACCTTTAACCGCTCTGACTTGCCCATCACCTCATCCGTTTCAACTCTACTCCACTGCCATCACCGCCTTCCACAGGCTTTGCCATCGATTCACCACCGCTCCAATTCTCCTCCATCTAGATGCTAACCAACAGTTCGTTGTGGAGGTGGACGCTTCAGTGGTGGGCGCTGGAGCTGTTCTCTCTCAGCGGGGTCCAGACCAGAAACTACACCCTTGTAGTTTCTTCTCCAAAAAATTTGACCCCACTCAGCAGCGATACGGGGTAGGGGACCGCGAGCTGCTGGCCATAAAGTGGGCATTGGAGGAATGGCGACACTGGCACCAGAGAACCGTTTATTGTCTGGACCGGCCACCAAAACCTCATCTCCATCAAAAACCTGAAACAGCTCAACCCAAGGCCGACGCCCTCTCTCGACAACATGAGGGGGACGTCCCCCGGGCGGACCCCGCGTCTGTCCTGCCACCCTCCAAGATCATCACCCCGCTCCGTTGGGAACTGGAGACGAGGGTTCGCCAGGCACAAGCCACGGAGACCGAACCGGCAGGTGTGCCGCCTGGACGACTCTACGTACCCGGGAACATCAAGGCCGATGTCATCCAGTGGGGTCATTCCTCACCGCTGTCAGGGCACCCAGGCA